>JAOSYY010000008.1:4452278-4469443 GCA_025727935.1 Hebomoia glaucippe | reverse complement strand
GATCTTATATATATATCTTTTCGTGTGCTTATTACTAAACTCCCTCTACACGAGAAAATTTTCATGAAATATTTTGTGCGTGTTTAAGAGTCTGAGAATGGTTTAAATTCACAATTTTGTCCACTGGAAAATCAGTTGAATAATATTTTTTTAAAGCTACCTTCTTTTCCTAAAAGTATTTAAATATGCATACTGAGGTGTTAAATATTTGGTAATTGCGCCCAGCGTTAACCCTGAACCAAGTACTAGTACTAGAATTTTTCGTTGTTAAAGCTTATTTTTCAAGAAAATCTTTATAGGTTCTTCTCGGCAGTTCCTCGAAGGACCCATAAAGATTCTGATATTGTGTTATTGAATATAATAGAGCCAGTTACGATAACATAAAATTTTCATAGGCGATTTGGTCCGTTTGCGATACCTGATAATACGCATCCATACTTTTTCGCTGAATGTATATAATTTATATTTATAAAACTTTTGTGCGTGTATCCTTACACACGGCTGTACCGATTTTAATGACATATTTTGTATTCAAGTAGATTCTAGAATGGTTTGGAGTAACAAAAAGGTTTGAAATTTTTGTATTTAAGACTTAAGTAGGGGACGACGTATGTCTTGTCCGCTAATATCTTATATACAGGTTGTTTGGGGACTGCTCCCGAAAACGAACACGGGTGATAGTACTAATTACACCTTTGATCAAGGGACGGAAAAAAATCGACCCTGACTAAAAAGAAACATATTTTTAAAACGTTTTATTAGCGTTATTTCGCTCCATCATGTGAGTCCAGCTGTTTTTGTTATCATCTTCTTTTTAGTTAAGTAATCTATTTTCGATAATACTATCGTTTTATTTAGCTGTACTTACAATATGGAGCGTAAATAATGCTATTAAAAAGTGTTTAAAACATTAGTAATATTATTACTTTATTTACACATAAGAAAATTAATTTACAAAGCCAAAAGAATATACAATTATTGAAAGAAGATACAATTGTATTGGTTTATGTTATATTTTTTTTAATGCTTAGTATTAGTGAACTGTATACTTGTTTGCCTTCCTATCGCTATATATTTTACTTTGATATATATAAAAATCAAGTATACAATTAATGTATATTATAAAATCTAATTAATAATTATTAAGGCAGTAATTTTCAATTTCATCCGCAAATTGTGTGACCGTAAGAGGCGGAAGTTAAATGAATTACACTAAGCTTATTATAGCCGCTACAAAAGATGGCTTCTAAGTGTAGGGAAAGGCTTTTATTCCATTATTAGCTCTTCGAACCCAACTAAACCGCGTCCTAATGGGTTTCCCCTTAATTCACAAAGAAAAATGGAAAACACTTATTATTAAGAAAAACATCAGGCCTGTCGGGCAGACATTACTTAATATTATAAAGCTGAAGAGTTTGTTTCATTGTTTGAACGCTCTAATCTCAGGAACTATAGATTAGAAATGAATTTCTTGCAGTTAAACAGTCCATTTATCTAGAAAGGCTCTAGGCTACACGGCATTGTACTACGATTAATAGGAGCGAAGGTTTATTGATAAATGAGGCAAAAACGGGGAAATTTTTGAATGCTCCAATATGTGCAATGTAAAAGCCAACATTTTACGAATAATCGTGTATGAAGGAACTTTTCTTCTTAAAGATATAAAAAATAACCAATAATTTGTTTATATTTTATGGATGACTAACGTTTAAGGTTAATAAAATTTCTGTAGTGACGATGCTGACAAAGTAAGCCAGCGTTAAAATTGAAAACACATGCTTTTTAACATTATTCTACTAAAAAGTTGTAGTACATTTGTCTCGTTGTTCGCCTTGTACCTGGTAGGTATTGATACCATAAAAATAATGACGTTTTAACCTTTAAATAAATCCAACTCTAACTGAACTGGCCAATGCGTATTTTTAGAATAGATTTTTTATACGGTAAGAAAGCAAATGTGGATAGGTAGCTCTAGACGACGCGTTGCCAACCTTAAGACCTTAGCCATATGACATCATTTGTCATATGAATTTGAATATTGGGATATTCATAGACTGAAATAAAAACGCAGACAGCATTTCACGACTTTATCATCTATGAACGGTGGTATGTGACCCGGATGGAACTTATAAATAATAAATAACTAGTTTTCGCCCACGGTGTCACTCGCGTTTTTGAGCAGTCAGTTGGACAAAATTCAAACACTTAGTTTTCGACATATAACTTTTGTATAAAATATCATTAAACGCCGTTTATTTCCAATATTAGACTCCATATTAATAATAGCATCAAAGAATGCAGAAATTTTGAAAAATAAATCGAGGTTTAACTAGATTCAACAATATATTTTAACTATGCAATTATTAGCTAGTGAGACTGCTATCTATTTACGGTTTGTTCATTTAAATAACTCACAACGATACTTAATCAATCTCTGTCTTGTGTTGGACTACGTGAGGTCTTTCCTATCTTTACTGCTGCAATTTTAGCTTCTAAGCTTCAACTCAAAACACTTTCATTACGTAAGTCTCATCAAACGTGTCACTAGTACTATCACCAGTCTTCGTTTTCGGGAGCAGTACCCAAACACCCTGTATACGAGACACCAAAACGCATAGTCCTGTAATTATTCCATTGCTCTCGGCACAACCAATATTTGAATAAGTAAGATTAGTTTGTAATAATTTAAAGCTCAAGTAAGAAGGCTTTCTATAACTATGATATAGCATTACAAGAACTCCAACAATCCTTCTAGTCTTTTAATCCATTGGAATTCTACTGAGCAATTTACTCGGACCTCACACGTGAAAATTGCTAAAGCAAATTGCGTCCCGGCGATAACGTTATTATTATTAAATGCTTGATTTACTTAGTTTTCATATTCCAGTTATTCTATGATGAAAAGTAACGGGAACGTACTCATTTTATAGAGACATAGTGTAGACTAAAGAAAGTCTATGTTAAAAAGCCATGCACTACGGTTTTTTCGATGTGTATTTTGTTCGTATATTCCTAGTTTGCAACTAAACCCAACTCCAGTTAAAGTAACCATAAAATTATGTACATATATTTTTTCATGGAAAAGGTTTTTATCTATTTCCCTAGATGTTAATAAAAAAATTATGAGACCGGAAACAGAATATCTTAATATTATATTTCTTCTTATATTTTAACCTACATTCTGCCCGTGTGTTTGTCACTAAACTCTTCTTAATCAGCTGGACCGATTTTCATGAAATATTTTGTGTGTGATTAAGGGGATTTGCGATTTAGATTAACAATTTGGTCCACTGGAAAATGACTTTTTAATTATTTTTTATTCGTAAGTAGTTTTATTGTGGAATGTTCTACATTGTATCCGGCAGACTGCCATCGCAGTATCAAATATTCAGTAATGTTCTATTTTAATTTGAGTTTGTCCCGACAGTTACTGCTGCGATCAGATTGACAATATATTTCTTAATTTTGTGTTATTATTGCTACCCACTGATAGCATGATTTTAAACTTCAGCAAAATCAAAACATCCTACGAAATTTATGTATTGAACTCAGTAATAAATATGTACCTGGTCTATATGACAGCAAAAAAAATCAGTTACGTAGGAATCGTGTTCAATGTTAATATCCAAAGCCATGAACATGAAAAAATCACGTTCCGATCGACCCGTATTTTAAGACGTGACCCGTCTGAATCTAATTTTCAGACTTTTCAAACATTTTCTTCTGTAGAGTTTTGACAGTTTTCAGGAAACGTTTGAATCTTAGGCAGGCAATTTTATTACACTCGTGCAATGTGAGCGTAATTTGAGGAATACAATTGTAAAGAAAAATAATGCATTCTCAAACAACTAGTTCTGTTACTGGCGTCGTATATATTATGTTCAGAACAAATTTTTCTCGCGTTCATATCAAATTTGTCAACCACTTCTGTTTGTCTATTATATTCATTTTGACTAAATTAATTCCATGTACAGATACACTACTGATTTATTATATAATACAAAAATAAAATATTTAATTTCTATCTCATCGAATTTGAATAAAACAAAGACCATGTTATGCTCTGAGATACTTTAAATTCACTGGTGAAAAGCGCGATGCGAAAAACGGTTAAGTTCTTTCGGAGATTAGACTATACATACAAACAAACGGGACAAAAAAGGCAAAAACACTTCTTTGTGTACTATCTTTTCTAATTACCCACAATCGTTTTTCTCAAAAATTCATTGAATGTACAGACGCGCAGTTCTTACTGATTTAATATATGTATAGATTATAAACTTTATTTCATACAAAATACATTAAAAAGAAGACTCCAAAAATACATTAAAACTATGAAATCAACGTTTGTTATAATAATGTTAAAGTACCCACTACTCAGCAATAATTTCTTAGAGTCATTTTTAAGTCTTTAATGCCTCAGCTGTATGAATGAGATCACAAGTTCTATAAAATTTCTAGCTGATCCAGCAAACGTCGTTTTGCCAGATAAGTATATAAAAACGGGGGTGAAAATTTGGGGTTATATGTACTTTTATATGCTATATCATAAAAAAAACAAGAAAAAATTGTCTAAAAATAGAAAAATAAATTTAGGGGTGGTCCACCCTTAATAGTTAGGGGGATGAAAAATAGATAGTAGCCGATTCTCAAACCTACTGAATATCTATATAAAATTTCAAAAGAATCGGTCGGGCCGTTTCGGAGGAGTATTGTGACACGAGAATTTTATATGTTAGATAATAATCCAGTACGGTATGCAGCCTTAAGCATTGACCGTACCTTCTTAGTTCGCATGACATTCAACAACTATTTGCGATCTTAAAAAGGTTCTGCAACGGAAACGATCACTAACTGTTTCAAGTTTTCAACTTATCTCTAATTGTTAGTAATTCATTGTACAGGCTTTGTGTAGTCGGGCTTATTCTTGTATACAATTTCTAGAACAGTGAAATTCACGTGTCACTTTGCAAGTTAAGTCAAGAGACTTTTTATTACATTACAGGTGAAAATTCAATTATTCTGAATTCCTAAACGACTCTGAAAGAAACAAGAAAATAAAGTGAAAATTTTTCTAGAAACTTAATGTTTAAGCAAAGAAAACAGAGACATTGAAATGTGTCTCTTTATTCTACTGATACTGGATTGGATATGGCACATAATATTAGTGCGCCGTTTGTGTATTCTAAATTCGGTACTTGCTGTTTGACTTTTGTGGTTAATTTGAAAATCTAATTAATTACAAGTTCTACACTCTGTTTTTAAATTTGTGCCAATATAAATAATTATAAATGATTTAGATTGCAATAAAATAAATATATATTTAGTACTAGTTTTTACTCGCGGCTTCGCTCGCGTTCATGTCGATTTTATCAATCATTTCTAGTTGTCTATCACATTACTTTTGGGTAAATTCGTTAAAGGCGGTTTCTACTGATTTATTATATTTATAGATAATACTAGCTGACCCAGCAATCGTCTTTTTGTAATACTTGAGCTTATATATAAAAAAATAAAAACAAAAGTATTGTCTAATAAATAAAAAAGTAGGGTATGAAAAATAGGTAGTAGCCAATTCTCAGACCAAGTGAATATGCATAAAACATTTCGTAAGAATCGGTCGAACCGTTTCGGAGGAGTATGAGAACGAACATTGTGACACGAGAATTTTATAAATTAGATAAGTATATTTATTTAAGACTTACGAGTAGATAAAAGATAAGATTTAAAAAATCTAATTCGTAATAATTTTCTACCATGCACAGATTGGATGAATTATTTATCTACGTATCTGTTTTGATCTGGTATTAATTGCAAGATACGTAGCGAAAACACGAAATCCTTTCAAAAAATTTAAAACTTAAACCCGTATACGAGCAGAGCTTTTTGCTGGCCTTTTCAACTTTAATCTAGCTTGGAAGAGATGAAAAACTGAACGTTGCGACCGATAGCCTGCTTTATCAATTGCTCCTAGAACACTTCGGCTGGTTCATCATTTAAACATAAGGCTGCATACATAATGATATATTGATACTGAAAACACAAAGTCAATGATATTATATGGTAATTTCTTAATCTTAACACTAATAAAATTGGAGTGTGTGTTTATAATTTCATAATATCATTTTTTACAATGCATTCATACACTAAGCTTAATTAAAATCTTTATTTCCTTAAATGCGTTATAAAATATTTTTAGTTGTGTATTGCCTACGTATTGAGGGAGACTTTACTAATATCACACTACGCTCATTAGGAACAAAGTATCAATGAGTAATGTTACAGAAATAGGGAAAAAATATTCCTTTTGATAACTCTATTGCTTGCCCTGCGTAAATAGCTATGAATGCTGCTCAAAATGTTAAAAAAAGTCCGCGAGAGCATATGTCCATCTTTTGAAAATTTGGTCACCGAAATGTACCGTTCAATTAGTCAAAACATTCTTTTACGTTACACAAATACAACTTTTTGGCTGTCTATCTGTTTGTTACGGCTAATCTCCAATATGTCTTGACCGATTCTGAAGAGATTTTCACTGGGAGGTTGTGTCGCGTAATTTCGACATTATTTTCATTATCATCATCACCACAATCAAGACACTCAAAATCATCTTGTGGCCCATCGAGTATGTTTAAAAAGCTTTGATATATTTTACTTCCAATGCAAACAAACATTTTTACTTATTAATAGTGCCCTGTGGTTTTACCCGCATTGATTTTTTGAATACGCGGTGCATAAAAGTACCCTACATTCATCGTAGCGTTATGTACTTCCCACAACAAACAGACGGACAGACAACATTTATATAAATTGCATTTCTTTTTAGATACAGAATGTAATTAGAAAGTATATATTATTTTGATATTTGAAATACAGAAATCAGTCTAGGCGATATTCCAATTTTACACTTAGCAACACAATTAGCGATTTATTATTAATTAAGATAAGCTTATGTTAAAAGACAAGTTAAGATTGCTGCTTATGTCAATTGAAACACTGAGCTAAGAATCTGAATATTAAAACATTCTCATAATCTTAGGCTCTATTAAATGTAGTCGTCTGAGAGCCGTACTTTGTGATTCAAATGAAAAACATAATTATTGTTGTGTATACATTGCGTCGCCCGCGCATTCGAACCGGTTTGAACGCAGCTCGCGGTAGCCGCCCAGACGAAACAAGCTCCCGAGTCCCGGCACAGTTTGAATATTTAAACAGTATTGCTACTTTAAACACTTATATGCATGAAAATACTTTACGCCTAACACATTTTCTGGATAAAGACTTCACTTCTTCTTACAGAATAATTATATAAGTAACAGGGGGTTTATGTGCCGACGAAAAAAATGGTACAAAATGTATGAAGCATACGTGCTTACAGATAGGTTCTGTCAGTTTATTTTGGAGACGAGCAACTGTTCGATTATTGACTGTCTCCCCGGTGACTAAGCTAAGATATTTCCTTATTCGTGCCTCCGGAATGTTATCAAGGATCTTTTATCCCGAGATAAAATTTTGTGAACAGCTTTTTGTTGGCCTTCCATGAATCGAAAACAGATTTTATTATGGATGATGTAGTGTTATTGCTCGTTCGTTTTTACAGGGTAAAGGAAATAAAGTAGTTCGCTTTGAAAATAAGTTAGGATTTTACATACGTAAATAATCTATTTCAGTGTCTTTTATAAACATAATTATACTAGTATGAAGCTCATTTAATATTAAACCACACAGGAATACAAAAAGTTGTTATATTAAAAACTAGTAGCTACATAATTTGCGATTTTCAAACTTTCAGCTGTCGAATATATAATTGTTAGATAAATTCATTAAATATACAGACACGCGGTTTCTACTTATTTGTTATATGTGTAAAAGGTAAAATATATATTTAAATGCCGATAAGATTTAATTCAAACTTCAGGTTTTTATGAAACAACTACATTGTCCTCCGAGATAAATTTAATACGTAAAAAAAAAATTAAAATCGTTACTAAATTAGTTTATTAGTTTTGGAAGTTAATATATACAAACTAAAAGAACACTTTCTCCTAAATTATTTTTTTTATAACTTTTTTTTATTAATACATTCAATGTTTATATAAGTGTACCTGTAACTTCTGACAGAAAAATGAAAAATTTGAATTCGCCGAAGTTTTCTGTAAAAGGCTCAATGTTCTCGCTATTAATAAAAATAACGATCTAACTTTAACTCTATTGAATAATAAACTGGTTAACAGCGCGAAGCGGGCTTATGTTAATCCCTCATAAATTTGAAATGGAAGTCGAAAATAAATAATAATGGAAAGATTAATTGAAGCTAAATCTGAAAACGTGTAGGCCTCGTTAGTTTTCGTTCCTTCACAAATTATTCTAGGACTTTTCCTTATTAGCGACACAAGATTGATGTAAAAATATAGTAGCGTTGTTTTTCTATATCAACAGGTGCGATATCTCGCTAGACATATTTAGCTTTCAAACTCCCAATGACACAATTTTAGTATTCATTTAAATTGAGGTCCAAACAACTTTGAGTATTTTTAGTAATTCGTAGATTAAGATTTGGTCAACAAAGCTCACTTAAAAAATTCATTCTATATTGTCGAAACCTCATTAGAAACTAACGGAATCCGGCATCCCTTTGATGGTACATCGACTTTTGCGTATCCGAAATGGCTTCAGGCGCTTTAAAATTACAGGACTCACGTTACAATAAGGAAAGAACGTTTTGTATTGTATACAATATATCGGTGAAAATCGTTCGTCCGAACCTTCAATTAATTTATGCAAAAACGATTGTGCTTGACTAGAAAATAGTGTTAGACATAAACAGTGTCTGTCTGCCCGTATCGGCTAATCTCCAAAAGAATCCAACGGATTTAGATGCGGTTTTCATCTGTAGATGTTAGGGAAAAAGTTATGTTAAATATTAGTAGGAATCGCATGTATATTCTATGAATTTGTACAAACAATATGATAAATAGTTGTCTACCTACAAGTGGTTTATAAAATAGACATAAAGGCGACCGAAGCCGACGGCGAAAACTATAGTATCGAATATAAATAACCACAACAAAATTGAAAGAACTGTATATAATATCGAAATAACATCTCTTAATATTTATGACTTATGACAGGAATATGAGTTATAGTTTTGTGTGTTTGTTTGTTACTCTCCGAAATGGCTGGGCCGAATCTCATGCAACTTTTGAAAAAAATAGTATAGCGTTATCATGAGCTTGTATTTCATCATCAGGTCATTTTTATCATCGCGTACGCATCAAACCAGCGCGGTTGAAATACTAAAGATACCTTTAAAGTATTGATTATTAATTTAATATGTTTTTTTAAATATCAGACATTTTTCGCAATTTCCGGAATTTCCCTAAAATCTGTTAAATGCCTTTGGAAGGTTAAACAGACCGACATAAGAATTACTGTTACCCTACACAACGAGTAAACGTTGGTTCTAAACGATAATCATTTCATTAGTATTGTGGTCATGACCCTTTTCTGTGGCTGACATGCTTTTGATGTCGGTTCTTTGTCAATCTACCTACAAAACTATGTTTAAATGATAAATATATTTAAATATTACCCCGATAGAATTTTCATAACAATCAATTGAATTCTGGTATTTATATTTTCAAAATATATATTATCACATTAAACCTTTAAACAATACCATATATAAGATACTAACGGTCGCCCGGTGGTCGAAATTCGATCATAATAAATTTATAATTTTTAACATTATTAAGGTTCTATTGACGAAGACTATACAAAATATAATTTTTCTCGATTTTACCACAGACGTTAGCAATAAACAAAAGAAGATATTTGTTGTTGTAGCAATTATAGGGTAGAGTATGTAATTTTTTTTTCATTTAACTTTTTTTATGCAGAATTTTAAAAAATATTAACATTCTGCTCCGCTACTAGTGGTTTTACAGATTAGGTTTTTTAAACTATTTTTATTCTTGTATTTTACTTTTATATTTATTTTACAAAAACCTAACTGAGAAATAATAATTTCAAGAAACATAGGACAAGAATTAAATTGTCTATTTGTAGTATAAAAATAACAGCTTTCTTTTAAGTTCACGTGTATATTAATACGGTGTTTGCAACACAATTTTGTGTTTACTATACCAATTTGAATTTCACAGCATATGCTACAAATAGTATCGTAGCTAGAGTATAGCCGCATATAAATTAAATGGTCATGACAGAAATTGCGTACCGTTAGTATGACTTAATGATTTATCTATGTACTAGCTGACCCGCGCAACTTCGTCTGTGTAACATAAGACAACGGTTATAAAGGTTATAGTGATCCAACCTTTAGCTATAAACATATAATTTCGTTTTTTTATAGATCTTTTTAAGAAAAACTATTTTATTAAACATTATGATTTCGTAATATACCGTTTTCGCAGCGCATATGACTGAATTTTTCCCGATTTTACATTTGTCGTTGTTGCTCTGTTTGTCCTATTAATCATAGCGTAACGGTGTATAGCCTATAATCTTACCGGATAAGTGGGCCATCCAACAGAGGTCTGTACATTAAATGACAAAACATGATTGCGGGTAGATAAAAAAGGGTGTATTAATTTTCCAAAATTTATATAGTTGTCGATAAAAGTAGTTCTTAAAATCGATATAAAAGCAGGCAAACCCACATATTTGGATATTAAAAATGTTACAAATTTCGATTCAATTTACCGTAAAAGTTACATTGATGTTTCGTAAAAATAAACTGCCTTTCAAATTCAAATCCAGAAGGAAAGTTAATTGGAACAAAATTTTGCTGAAAATGAAAGATATAATAAGAAACTTCAGAGGCATTTGGTCATTCTAAATTGTGTACGAATTTCTATTTACTTTTATAGAAATATTGTTAAGAAATTCTACTTTAATATAATATTTCGTCCTCGTATATAGTAGAAACAAAAGATAGAGAAAAAAACTTATAAAAAGGAAGAAAAATTGTAGGTACATATAGGATGTTAGGGGACCGCTCCCGAAAACGAAGACATATTTTTAACACTTTTTATTAGCATTATTTAAGTTCCATCTTGTATGTACAGCTAAATGAAAAAATAATTTCATAAAAAATACAATACTTTACTAAAAAAAGAACCATCAATGAAACATGATAATAAAAACAGCTGGACTAACATGATGGAGCGAAATAACGCTAATAAAACGGAACCTAATTAAAAATCTTTGAAAATTTTGTCTTAGTGTCTACTGCTGTGTTTAACTGTACTGTTTTCATATATTAAATTCGTCTAAAACAAAATTCATTGAATTTTTCAGAACTATTTTTGAATCTTTTTTGAACAAGGTACATCAGACGGCGGTTATGATATACGAGCACGTCTTTTTCGTTCTTTCCACATACAATTCATTAGCGACAGTATCAAATGGTATTTTAAAACAATCATCTCATTTCGAACTCATAGTTTCAAATCTTGCCAACATAAAAACTTCATAATGTAATAACAGAACCACGACTAATAGATTTCTAGTTTGTTTATTTGTGTCTAATGTTATAATGAGTAATTTATGCTACTTTCATATCAAATGAACACGGGAGTAGTGGTCACCAGCGCCATAATTAGCATTATTCTACAATGTCTAAAACGAACGCGGCTAATACTGAGGAGCATGCTAGTCATTTATTTAACAATTTGAAACCCTTTTAAGTCTACAT
Organism: Hebomoia glaucippe; assembly: GCA_025727935.1. NCBI lineage: Eukaryota > Metazoa > Arthropoda > Insecta > Lepidoptera > Pieridae > Hebomoia > Hebomoia glaucippe. The sequence continues at coordinate 4,457,727 of JAOSYY010000008.1, read as the reverse complement.
AACAAATAAAAAAACATTATAACATAGGAAGTCACTATTAAGTCTTATTAACTCAAAAAATATAAATATTAATTTATCTGTGGCTAGTGAGAAGGATTTTAAATGAAAATTCGAATTGCAAAGAAGTCTCAAGCATAAAATGGAGACGGAATATCGAAATTAAGTCCGGGTCACGAGCCTTAGATGAAAAAGCTGCTAAGTGCAGAAATGCGCGTTTGGATTTCAGACTAAATTGAGAACGGTGCTTCATTGAATGACTAAATGATGTTCTGAGCTCATATTTAACCAGCAATACCTACTCGTTTAATCAGATAGCCAAGCGTAAACTCCGGCTCTTGGCAACAAAAAGGCAGTTTCTTTTTAGGAAACTTAGTTACATTAATTTTCTACTGATATGCATAAATTTTCTGAATGTATATGAAACAATACAGTTTGTGAGATTGTTGTTTGTTTGATCCGCTTAATCTGCGAGATTAATGGATCGTTTCTGGCAGGACTTTCTCTGACTGATAACTAATGTTAGAAGGAGTACATTAGACTACTTGTCTTCCGTCAACAACATTAATTCGTAAATAAACCGAAGTGATAATGCGGGGTGCAACTAAATGTTTATAAATTCTTTTTGTTTAAATTTAAAAAAAAATTAGCGTTCTACACTTGTTGATATGAACTTTTAATATGCAAAATCTCACCCTTCACAATAAAGGTAATACAAATGGATTTAGTTATTATTCCATATCTCAATATATACAGTAATGTAAATTGTAAACAAATTTAACTGCTGATTAAAACTGAAAAAAGCTTATAAAATAATATCTATTGTATGCGATTAGCTTTAATAAATTATAAATTTTCATCAAAAAATATTTAAGTCTCGGATTATGATTGAAGATTATGCTAATTAGAAGTTCTTAGCGATGTTAAGACTTTTATCCTAAATCACTTTGCCAGTAAAAACTTCCTTGAAAATCGTTTTAATCTCTCAATTATCGACAAAATAATTGGCTGTGTAATATTTATAAAGCTTATTTTTCTAATCTTCAATTAAAATATTTTTCTATTACAATATAATGATAATCTTGTTTGCGTTGCGATTAATAAAATAATATGTACTAGCCATATCCCGTGGTTCCACCCGCTTTAGTTTATTTTCTACTATATGTTATCTGCCAATGAACATTCCGTACAGATCGGTGTAGTCATTTAAAAAAGATATATTGATAGACAGACAAAATGATGAAATATAGAATAAAAAAAGAGATTCTGTTATAAGATTCGTATATGTATACTTTCAAATGCATTAAATATTTGACGTAGTTTTATTTTAATACTAGCTTCTACCAGCGGATTCGCTCGCGTTCATTTAGATTTTTACACCTTGCGTTATTGGACTTTTATTAAGGATGACTATTTTTTTTAAAATAAATTTTAGCCAATAGCATTCCTCGATAAATGCACTATCCAACAATGAAAGAATGTTTCAAATCGGACCAGCCGTTTCTGAGATTAGCGCGTTCAAACAAACTTATTAGCTTTATAATATTAGTATAGATTATAAAAAATTAATAGATTTTTTCCAACTGTATATCGATGTCTATATAACTTTTTTACTAAGTTAGTTTACATTCAACTGAAGATCAAAGGCACATTCTTCAGGCTTAATTACGAGAATTTAATTAAGGTAAACGAACATATCCTTATAGAGATGCATATACGGGTAGATACGATATCTTATCTCAACGAAGGTGGCACTTGTCAAAGTAACGGAGCAACCCACATTATAACCATGAAATTAAGTAAATTACACCTCGATTCGATCGAAGAACCTGAATGTAATTTCCATATTTGTGAACACCGCGGCAAAATGGTCAGTACAGGCGACATAGCTATGTGGTTATCTGACGTTTAATTTGTGTAGTTTTAATAACTTATGAAATTATTTAGGAGGTTGACTTCATTATATGAAATTGAAGCGACAAAGTCATTTTCTTTAAAACAGTTTTACGAGACTGATAGATCGTAAATTGCGAGAATTTGCTGATTTTTAATATACATTAAAAAAATTATACCCTCCAAAACAAATTCATGATTGGTATGTGGCAGTCAACATTTAGTAGCCGATTTTACTAAATACTAATAAAATATATAATTGTAGCTCTTTTTTTATGGAAATAACATTTAATATATTTGACAAAACCTAGCAAGGTAATTGGTGTGACAGCGATAAGTACAGCTCAGCGCTTGATTAGTCACTCATCAAAGATGCACTCGGGCTTGGCCGTAGAGGTTGTTGGCCTTTCGATTATCAACGGAACCCCAATTTTAAACCGATGTTACCGATATTGACCATTTCCTTTTAAATTAACTTTAAACTTACTATTATTAGAATTACAATAGATTCATGGTACATGTGAAGTGCTGTAAAATACGTTTCAAATGTTAGAAAAATATTTTTATTCATTCAATCGACACACGAGCTAAGTCTGGGTGGTAGGTGATAACTGTCAACGACAATTATTCAATGATGTGCTCCCGATTTATTTTTATTTCGAGCATTCGGAAATTCATAGACTCCATAAGGCATTTCCGTCTATGAACGGTGGTATTCGACCCGAACGGAATTTACTGTTTATTAGAATTTACTACGACGACATTCGACCCTCGGAAAGTTTTTATTTTTGATATTCGTCCAGCCAAAGGCAACAGCTTGACAACTTTCGTTTCGACCGGGACCCGAACCCCGTACACTGACAGTTGTTTTAACCGACCAAGCAACGAAGCCCTCATATATACATAATATGTATAATATATATATAATAATCGAAATAATATTATTATAGAATGTTTAATCCGTATCACAAATTATTGAACGCCTGAGGTATATAAAAAATTAGCATCTGTCTACAGCTTCGCTGGTGTTCATTCGATTTTTACACCTTGGGTTACTTTGTTGGTCTTTTAGTAAGAAAATTATTTTTTTTAAAATAGGGTCGTTACTAAAAACTTATAGCCTTCCTCGGTAAATGTACTATCCAACACTGAAAGAATTTTTAAAAGCGGACCATCGGTTTTGGAGATTAGCGCAACAAATAAACTATCAAAGTGTACAGAACAAAAAGTTTATAAAGAATTGGTTATGTAAGGTGGTTCCTAATTAATAAGAATTAAATAACTTCTATCTAATATTTCTCCAAATGTCGTAAATATGACTAGGGTTGGCAACACATCTTTTAGATCTAATGATCTTGGCGGTGTCCATGGCTTAATATAAGTGAACTGTATGCTCGTCTTCGCATAAAAATAAAATTTTAGACACCATGTTTTAAGTTGAATTTAATGATTTATTTATACGTAAGTTTATTTCGTCAGATTTGTTTAATTTTTTTTAATTGTTAATCAAGGATACCATTATATAATTTTAAATTAATATTTTTGATAAAATTTGTGAACAAAGTTCTTGGCGTCCTCTTGGTTCCGTCATAAAATTGAATTTACGAATCAATTCAATAAGTCAGCTCCGGGGTTAGGGTCGCATTCCGATCTTGAAACATTCCTGGTCTCGCTTTGCCAATAAATCCATTAGGCACTTAAAAATTTATTGATTTGTAATTTTTATTACTTTTAAAATTGATTTACGTGAAAATGTCCGATCATATTTGAAGATTTTCACAGGACGGTTGCAGGAAGAACACATTCTGAGATGGGTGTGTTGTAGTTGGAGGGTGAAGTGTGATATTAATTTTTAGAATTAAATGAATGGCAGGAATTCAGAAAAATATGTTTAAAATCCCTTCGGGTCGCATCACCGTTCTTAGATGAAACAGTCATAAAGTACTGTAATGCGCGTATCCGATATCAGGTTATTCTATAAATTAATTTTGTCATGTGCAAAAGACATTATATATATTGTCTGTCTATAACACCTTAAAAATAGTTTTTAATTTTTTCATTCGTATTACAAAGGCGAAAAGCGTATCATTATTATACGTGAACAACGAAACCGATTTTATTAAAATTTCTATTGAAATTGGAAATGAGATCAGCTGATCATTTCGCATTAAGCAAGTATGAGTAACCGAATTAAAACTGTTAATTTTAATCTTTCAATTTACTTAAAAACAATTGTGATTTCGTGTCCGTCTAACGCTTGAATCATATAACAATAATTAAATGTGAATCAGAGGAGGGAAATATAATTAATACAATACAGTAATAATTAAAATCATACAAAAGGCAGTACTCCTGTACACTGCGCGCATCATCAGACGCTTTTTCTCTCTGCAGCCGTAACCATCGGTAGCTCGGGCTTCGGGTGGCCATCTAAATTAGGTTTTTTATACTATTTTCATTTTTATATTTATTTTATAAATAACCTAATTAAGAAAAAATAATCATACTCGAAGTTCCAAAGTCCAAGTCAAATTAGATAATTTCGATCAGCTATAGAATATTTAATGACAGCAAAAGATATAAGGAATGAGTAAATAATTAGCTGTGTACCTAAATAAAACGGCGTCACAAATATATCTGAAAAGACAGTACGTTTTCCCTTGTCTTGTCAAGAGATTTTCTTCTTTTATTTCGTATAATAGCTATTGATGGATACTTTAACTGTATTTTTCCCTGTTCTCAACGAGGCTTTATAAGTGAACTAAAGTGAAAATATAAAAATATACATTTTCTATACAAAATATTTTAATAATATTTATAGTCTATAAAGGTATACATAGAATCGAGTACTTTTAGAACGCCAATACTACAAAAAATAGTTACCATGTGTGTTAGATAGAGTTCCATATGTTTTTTTACACATTGCAAATAAAATATCCAAAAACTAAACAGAATAATTGTGGAAACGTAGTTTATAACAAAAAGACAGAAAGCATTTGTGCTATGGTATGTGTTATACATTTAGTAAGTAAAATTATTAAGAATACAAAAATGTAACTCTCAAAAAGTTTAACGTAAAGCTTTTGCTATCTAGAAGCACAAACCACCGGTGTTATTACATTTCTAACAAGTGTAATACAAGTTAAATGCATGAAAAGGTAAATGTTTATTTTCTTTGCTTACTTGAGCTTATTTACGTTAGAATGGAAAATTATTTTCAAAAATTTTTAGTCGTTTATAAATCGTATAGTATTATGCACATTTCGCTTTGGAAAAAATTTAAATTTGGAATGCTCAAAATAAAAATAAATAGATCGCATATCATTGAGTAATTATTTTATGTCAGTTGGTTGACTTTTCACCTAACATCAAGTGAACCTCAGTTCGTGTTTCGATGACATATCTAATATATAAAATTCTCGTGTCACGGTGTTCGAACTTGAACTCCTCCGAAACTGCTCGACCGATTTTCGTAAAATTTTATATGAATATTCAGTAGGTCTGAGAATCGGCCAACATCTATTTTTCATCCCCCTAAGTGATAAGGGTTGTTCACCCT
>JAOSYY010000008.1:4434338-4452178 GCA_025727935.1 Hebomoia glaucippe | reverse complement strand
CCGATTTATTTAAAATTTTGGATACAATTTGGAAACATACATCTAGAACAATAATTTCATGATTCTAAGGTCGTGCTTTTTGGCACTAATTTTTGAACACTAATGATAAAAATCTCTAGAATAGATCAAAAAGCTTATAGCTACATTAAACATTTACTGGTGGATTTTGATTTGGGGCTTGATTTTGCTGTTGTGCCTGCGAGGCTTGGTTCAAATTTGGTTGCGCTTGAGGTTGACCTTGGGCACTTTGGTACTGTCCTTGTGGAGGAGCTTGGTACTGTCCTTGTGGCTGTTGAACTTGGAATTGTCCTTGGGGGGGTTGACCCTGTGGTACTTGTCCTTGTCCCTGTGACGGAACTTGTCCTTGAGGCGGCATTTGTCCCTGAGGTGGCATTTGTCCCTGAGGTGGCATTTGTCCCTGAGGAGGCATTTGTCCCTGAGGTGGCATTTGTCCCTGATGAGGCATTTGTCCCTGAGGAGGCATTTGTCCCTGAGTAGGCATTTGTCCCTGAGGAGGCATTTGTCCCTGAGGAGGGGCCTGGCCTTGAGGCATGTACCCTTGAGGTGGAGCTTGTCCTTGATACTGAGGTTGATTCGGATGTTGCTGATATTGCGGTGGTCCATGTTGCTGCTGTCCTATTGGCTGGCCCTGCGGGTAGTGTTGGCCTTGCTGGTAGGCTTGCTGCTGTTGATGATAAGCTTGCTGTTGTTGCTGTTGGTACTGATGTAGTTGATGTTCAGCGCCAGGAACAGGCTGACCATGAGCGTCAACCTAAAAAAAACAATATTTAGTAATCCATATAAACACTCTGGGGTTATCTCAGACATATATACATTTCAAATATTTTCCTTAATTTATAAGGGCAAGAGGCCCTGTTCATGCTACAATTTAAAATGTACATCATACAATTCTATGTCCAAAATATCACTTTAATTATTATTATAACTTGGAAACTTAAAATATTTCCATCTTCATATTAAGCTTATTCTTGCAAACGATTATTTATATATTGTATATATTTTACTTATTTATGAGACACGCGGTTCAACAAACACGTGAAATGTTGAATGTTTGTGATCGCGTCAAGAGATTTGATGAAAGTACTAATTATAAAATAACATACCAAACCACGTTGTTGTAAGTAATGGAGTTCTTCCAATCTTCTGCGTTCATAAGCCTCATATTCTTGTTGTGTGTAGATCTGATTCTCATCTATAGACTTCCAACCTGGAAAGAGAGTTTATTTGTCAGTCATACCAACTTATCTTGCATTTTATTTAAGAGCAAGACCTGTTTGTTGTCTTTAAGTTTTTAATGTTATCCTTATTAGCGACACATTCCAACGGTGTAGTGATAAAGTGTCATGATTCTTTTAAATCAACGAGTTCGCTCCTCGCTAGTAGATATGTTGATTTTTCAAAAATCGAATCATGCAGTGTTAGTTTCCAACAAAACATTTGAGTATTTTTCACTACTCCTCATACTTTAGAATTTAGCCTACCAAACCCATTTCGTATTCACCCGGTATAATAGAACCAGTTGGGTGAACTCGCGTTAATTTAATATAAACATAGTGATAAAGATTGGAAAGATAAAAAAGGCTTATGTTACACGCCATAACATCTGCCATTGGAAGTCCAGACAAGATCGGTGTCTGCGTTTCGTAGATTAGCAGAAACAAACAAAAACACGGATATTTCTGTATTTGTTATGAGTGCTGTAAATACTTCCATATGCACTTAGAAAAAGGCAGTTATTTCGACACCGAAAACCACTTAATAATTAGTGTAATGTGTGTTTGATTCTAATATATTTCTTCTTATAAATTGATAACATACCTTCATCTTGATTAAACTCGGCGCGTTGCGTTTCAGTCATAAACTCGTGGAAGTCGATCAGACCGTCTCTGTTCTTGTCGTTCTCCTTGAAGACATGTTCCCTCATCCTTTCCATCTCCTCAGCGCGCTCATGCAAGTCCTTATTGGGTCCACCTGGACCGTACAATTTGTCCAACTCCTTAATAAATAACGCCTTCACTTCGTTTGCATCCCATACACCATTTCCATCTACGTCTGAATATTAAAAAAAAAATATTATTTTTTGCAATAACAGACATGATGACAGTGAATTAAAATCACTAAAATTATATATTTACTAGGGTCTACTGTTTTTGAACAACGAAGATTTCTATAGTACAAATTGTTATAATTTCATATTAAACGTTTCTATGTAGAACTTTCACTGTAAATAATAAATGCCGAACATTTTAATAGAGTGTTTCAAAACCCATCATCATGTCTATAAGGCCATCCACGTATTACGTAAGCGGATTTATTACAATTATTTACCCATCCCTCTTGTCAGTAAAAGTAAGCAAACCTCTTACCCCGACCCCCCATGCTTAAGTAAACATTTCTCAAAGAACATATTGATTTTTTAATGATTCATGATCAGTAGTTCAATCAAATCATTATTTAGACCCCCCTACCTCCTATATCATCCAAAATAAGTAAAGCAGACACCCCCTAAACACCTATAGTGCTTACGTAATGCGTGAAAACCCCTTATTATAACACTGACCTACACTGGTTTAGACGCTCGAGATATAAGATTGATTTTGGATATATCTATGCTCACTACTCAGGAAACTATCAATGTTTTTGTAAGTTGTGCTTCCGTTTTTTAAATCGTTATTTTCATTTTATGTGACAAACATTGGAACAAGAAAAAAGTAACAGATATATTTATAATATTAGTTTTATTTGAAAAATTATGATACATCGAAGTAAATGAAGAAGAATATGTTGAAAACATATGTTATAATTTCGTAAAATGAAAAAGTTGCGCAGAAGCCTAGTCGTGACAGGAAAAATAAATTTTCTAACTAACAAACCAATAACTCTTTAAAATAGATTTTTTAAAAATCATAAAAAACAAGAGCACATTCAGTATTTCATGAACCTATTCGTAATTTGGGCCTTTGAAAACACAATAATTTCTAAAGATATGCAGGGCAACAAGAATTTTTTTCGAGCTGTGTAATCTACCTACGTCTTATCTACTTTTGATAGCTAAATTTAATTAGCACACTCTCAATTAAGGTGTCATAAGTTTTATAAAACGATGGGTACTAAGTAAAAAGAGTTATATACAAAACAGAAAATAGATTGTCATCGAATTTAATAGTATTGTTGGACTTACGACAAGTGTAGCCTTTAATTTGGCAAAATTACAAAGAATAACATTCGAAATTTGTTTTTATGTTTCAATGAACTCAATATTCTTAGCAAATTACCGTAATAATTAGAATTTCGCGATATTGCAATTCACCGTTTTAGTTTGTACCCACTAAGATATAAAAATTCAATCGTGAGCAATAAGGCTGATCTATGTGTTTAAAACTAAATTAGTAAAATAAAGAGTGAAGTAATTTTATCAAAACTAATTTTACAAAACGATAACTACATGGTAATAATGAATCCGAAAACAAAACAAAATGCTGCTAAAAACGTACAAATCAATTCAGTATGCTACAGTTAAAATAACACACAATAAAGTCCAAGAGCGTGCAAAACAACAGATAAAAGAAAGAAAATATTAACTAAAATTAGGAATATCATAAATAGTGAAATAAACATCAGTTATACTTTAATGTTATATATTAAATTATATTAAAAATATATACTAATTTAAAAAAAAATAAAATGTGCTTTTAGTCTTTACTGTCTAGTTTTATCAGTGTTGATAGGTCTCCTTATTTTGTTTGTAGGTATAAATAAGCTTTCAACTTGAGCTTCTATAAAATGTTAACAATGTATAAAATCTTTTAGTAAATTTTAAACATCAGGGACACCTGGTGGTTAATGTAGAGCATTTTTGGACATTATCAGATTATTACTCAATATGAATCTAACATTCCATCGATAAAAAAAATAAAATAAATGTTGACTTATTTATATATCATTAAGTATAACTGAAGACATTTAGAAAACAAACTACAATTTATTACTAGAGCACGCTATGGATCTTACCATGCATCATGAAAAACACCTTTGGGTCGAAAGCTTTGTCCATTCTGTCGCTTTTCCACAACTCTAACAATTGTTTTCTCGTCACTGGATGATGAAGCTGCCACAAAACACATACAATTATTTCTCACCAATACAAACTTACCATGAGTCATGAAGAATGCTTTTGGGTCAAATTGTTGGTCCATATGGTCTTGTTTCTCCCAAACCTCCTCTAACTGTTGCTTCGACCCGGGGTGGTGAAGCTGTTTTTGGTGGTAACACTTATTAATTACTGCATAAAAATTGTATTAATACAATATTTTCTGAATTTTGACGCATGCCTATCTTGACTAAGACCCGAAGAAAAAGATAATTTATACTAATATGCTGAAGCAGAAGAGTTTGTTTTTTTGTTTGTTTGTTTGAACGCGCCAATCTCTGGAATTGCCGGGCCGATTTGAATAGTTGTTTCAGTGTTGCATAGTACATTTATTGAAAAAGGATATATTATGTTTGAAAAAAAAATTCGGATCCTTACTAAAGTGTAAAAGTCGAGCACGAGCGAAGTCGCTGGCAGGAGCTAGTTTCTACGATCCCTGGGTAGCATACCCAGATATGCCTACTAAGATCAAAAGCGAATTTTATAACATAATTGTTGTTTTTTGTATTAATTTATCTATTTGATTAATTCAGTAATCTTTTATCAACGTTTTGATATAGGATTTAATGTTGATTACTACTAAAAGTAATAATCATGTTTTTAGTTAAACTTAATTATGATAAGAATAAGAGTTATATTTTATTATATGTTTTTTTTTTTAACTTTTACTACTCATCTATATAAAAAAAATCTTTTAATATAACTAATGGCCAAATTTGGGAGCGGCCAAATTTGGGAGCGGCCAAACCAGTCTAACTAACTGTTTTTATATTTATTGAAGCTTGAGGAAGATTTTTAAGAATAGAAAGATTGTCCAAATAATTAAAATTTACTTACTACGAACCTACTTGTTTTTTCCCCATACAAACTTTCCTAGTTGTAAATAATGTTAACGTTCATATTATGCGAGGCAAATAACACTGAATTTATTTATAGACGTGAAATAGTTAAATTTAAATTAAATTTATTTAAGTTTACTATACGAGTATATGTATTTTACGGGAATGAGTTGAGAGGCGATGCTAGTAGAAAACAAAAAGAGTATATTATGTCATAGTGTTCATCGAAAACATTATATCGCTTTTTATAATTATAATTTATATGCATTAAAAAAGAAATGGCTACTCATTGGCAACATTTACGTAAGACATTTATTTGAATCAATACTGAATTAATAATATTTTAATACACACAAATTAATGGTATGTTATCAATTCAGATTCATTGTAACGATTAAAGTAACTTGTATAAATAGCTGGAATTTTTAATAACCCTGAAACTGATTAAATGTGTGACAAATTAAAACAATCATTTTTAATCTCTGGCTAATACATTGTCGATTCGTGACTGATTATAACATATGTGATTCCAGACTCTTTACACTGGTCTCCAAAATTGAACTAATGTTGTTTTATCAGATTTTAAAACTGTTTTTTAGTAACTTGACGTCGCCGATATCAGCCCATTTTATACCAGCTCTAACGTTTACGTCATTCATACTCGCCTAACTCGGCATTTCTTCATTATTCATCAGCGGAATATTCGAAATTTATTAGGACCCATAATTCGAAACACAAGTTTATACTTGACGATGATTATATTAAGACGGTATAATATAGAAAAAGCGAATCGGAAAGGCTATTCAATTAGGATTGTACCTTGAAATATTTCAGCAATATAATTGTTGTAAAGGATGTGTGAATTTTGAAGTTTTTCTTACACTTACTGGCTTATGATGTTTTTTAGCTTCTTCTTCTGCTTTCATCTTGTTTTCGTAATCCTTCTTCTGAGTCTCATCCATGCCCTCCAACTTTTGATGCTTCTCATATTCCTTCTGCATTTCATACTCCTAGAATACAATACTGAAATGAGTGCATAAACGAACTTGACAATTCAAATTACTGCGACTAGAAAATAGTAGCTTAATACCTTAAAATGTTCTTTTCTTTGTTTATCAGCCGCTTCTAAATCCTCAGTAGTCTTTTTGATAAGCCTCTTTAAGTCCTCAATTTCAAAGGTATGCGGATTGTGATGGTCCAAATGATCACTGGATGGAACTTTACCTTCGTGTTCTAAATTGTTGGTCATTTCAAATTGCTGTAACAGTTAAAAAAGGCTTCATAGTTGTATGACGATATAATATTGATAACTGTGACATCCTTTGTGACTTTTTGAGGGCTGTGTAGTATAGTAAAGTAGTAGTATGCTCGCTTACCACTTAAAAAAAATACAATTAAAAACATATGTACATATGGTTCAAATCTGCTGCATTTAGTCGAGACGTCGAACATTATGATTTCTACATACATAATAATATTGATTAACTTGTATTATCACATAAAATACATGTTTAGTAATGAGCCTGAGACAAATCAAAACATTAACGTTTCGTTAATTAGTTTGTTCGCTCCGTGTTCTCGTATAGGAAAATATTTTAACTATAAGATTTTGTACCATAGGACATTCTGACATGAAAGCATATCACTTAACATAAATTTCCCTCATAAAATTAAAAGCTTAGTGACGAAACGGAAAAATGTGTAAAACGACTAGTACCTTCGTAGCTAAGTGTCGTAGACGCTCTAGTTCCCTTCGTTTTATTTCATCTAACTTAGTTCTGATGTTGTGATTAACGAAGTCTAAATGCTCGGCAATTTTTCCAGTCTGAAAAACATTTATAATTCACATGTGTTAAAACTGTAACCAAAGACAAGGAAAATGGCATTCAATATTTCTTAGAATGTGATGTATTTCCCCAATATAAGCTGATGTCATCACTTAAGTGCAATTGTTTTAAGGCATCTACAAACGGATAATCCACAATTTCAGTTCGCGTGTTATCATGGTCAAATAGAAATCGCAACACAATTATTGTAATAGAGGTAATTAGCATATATTATTATCAGACGGTCTGTTAAATCAATAATTCTAAAATCCTCGTGTCACTTCTCCGAAACGACTCGATCGATTTTTATGAAATTTATGTGTATGGTCGGCCTGAGAATAAGTAAGAGTTTATTTTTATGCTCCTAACTGAGGTAGCTCACGTCAAAAAAAAACAAAAACAGATTTCTGTCAACTTTTTTTTATAAATATATAATCAATTTTTGCTCTTATAAAACCAACTTACTGTGTTTCATTGCTGGTTTTTTTTTTCAGTATTTTTTATGAAATTATTGTTTCATGTAGCTGTACAAACAACTTTTTTTTATAAATATATAATCAATTTTTGCTCTTATAAAACCAACTTACTGTGTTTCATTGCTGGTTTTTTTTTTCAGTATTTTTTATGAAATTATTGTTTCATGTAGCTGTACAAACATGATGGAGCGTAAATAAGTCTAAAAAAACGTTTTAAAAATATGACATTTTATAGTCAGGATCGAATTTTTATCCGTCCCATCATCAAAGGTATCATAATTACTATTACCCGTTTTCGTCTTCGGGAGCAGTCCTCAAACACCCTGTATATGGTACTCTATTTCACATGCGACAATTTCTTATTTTATAAGTGTCCTAAAAACCTCATTCCAAAACATGCCAATAGATCCGATCGAGAGAACTTAATGGGTTCTTATATTTCTGTGCAGTAGTCTAATGATTTTTCTAAAATAAAAGTAACCTACCTCGCTATAACAATAGCTATGTGACAGCGAAGATCACGCTACAATCGGTTAAATCATTTCTTCATTCGGAACAAATGTTCAAGACAGATTTTTTATTGTTTCTGTTCTAACTGCTGTATAAATTTATATTTATTTAAAAAAATGTTATTTTGATTTTAGAAACATACTTCATTTTATTTTATGTATTAGTAAATATAAACTGTTATTTTTTCTTTACGCAAGCGTGTGCTAAACTAGTACATAAGTATTAGGTATCTGGAAAATTCCAGTTCGATAATTATATGCAGGATGCAAAGTTACGTTATACTAACAAAACCAATATCACTTCTATTATTGATATAATTTAATAATTTGCTTATGAAATAAGGCTAATAAAACGTTTTAAAAATATGATTTAGTGAGGATTGAATTTTATTCCGCCCCTTCATCAAAGGTGCCATTAGTACTATCACCCGTCTACGTTTTCGGAAGCAGTCCCCAAACACTCTGTATATTATAGAGGGGCAACAAGTACACGGGTCACTCAGTGATAAGTGAATGTCGTCGCCCATTATTAGAGTTATTTTTAAGCTAGAGATCATGCAATAGTTTCAATTCTTCCGTAATCTATTTAGTAAATTTTTCATGTAAAACAGTGAAAATCGAGAGGTTTTAAGTTATAGTCCCTCAATTATAGGAGGGATCAAAAAGTAATGAAAACGACATAGTCCTTGGTAGGATTAAATAAATAACACAAAACTTTTTTATTAAAGGTATTGAAGCATTGAAAAAGCGCTAGACTCTTTGTGTAGAGACTCGGGACTATGTAGAAAAATAAATTATTAAGTTATCAATAGTCATTATATTCTATCTCATTCTCACTACTTTTTGATCCCTTCTCGTATTATCCACATATTACATATAGATGATATAATCGTTATCACACAATACAAAATTGCTTATCTTACCCTTACATCCTCTTCGTCAGCTTTTTCTAGACGTTCGCGAAAATCTGGATCACTCTCAAGTGCTTGAACCACTTCTTTTAAGTATCTGTGATACTCCATGTAGTCTTCCTAAAACGACAAAACAGAAAATATAGCCTTTATATAATGTTATCCACCTATATATGAGAAAAGTATATACAATAAAGGGCCATACGCCGAGAGTTTATTTTATTTTATTTTAGAGCGAAAACGTTTATTTCTAAAAAACCAAATCGTGCCTATTTGAGCTCAATGACGAAGCCATTAATGCTTTTTCATACACAATATTGTGCGCTGAATGTACAATATCATATTTTCTTACTATATTCGATGTAAGAAATTCTCTCCATATAAATGGAGCTTGACTAGATTTCTGACATTTAGCAGCAGTTAAAATAACAGACAGTAATAACTTTCGCTACATCAATTTACTATATAATTTAATTTGCTGATGGACAATGTTTGCATTAGTAATATTTTATCAAGGAAATCGCGTAGCCAGTGAATGTCCGCATAGCTTAAGTCTACGAGTATGTTATGTGTAGGGCAATATTTCACGTAATCGTGATATAATTGTCCGTAATCAGTATGTTTATTGCCGCCTACTATCGCATGAGATTTTCTGAACTCCAAAGGGTCATACATTTAAAACCAAAAGATATATATCTTAAAACTTGAATATTTACCATAACAAAAGCATTGTTTAAAAATATTTTTAGATGATCAAAACAATCAAAGTTTAGAAAAAATATTGTTAGATGTGATAAAGCAATTGATAAAACTTTTAAATCACAAATTTGTACTGCTCTGATAAAATTTGCTTCAAGGCAATTAATGCTTATTACAGATTAAATATACATAAATGAGTCACATTAATAATATATATAATCTGATGTTGTATATGATTACGATTAGCAGTTCTGGTTGGAGGGGGTAAACTGCATTGATTTTATTTACACCATAATCATCATGCAGTCATATCAGATCATAATGATCATGCAGTAAAAGTATTTATTTACAATTGCTATCTGCCAGTAAAAGTCGCATCAGAATTGGTGATTACAAATTAAAGCTGTAGCCAAAATAATAAAAAAAAAATTATTAGTATATGAACTTATGAAGGTTATTTCTTAAGTAGGCAGTTTCGAATGATTCAAGAAATAAAATACCTGACAACAATATTTGATGTGAGCACTATCACGCTAGTCATTTTAATACATTAAAAAAAGGAACATATATCATTAATGTAATGTATTATATAAGATTAATAAGATTTTGCATTTTTTATATGACAATATAGTTCAAATTTTATAAAGACAATGTTTACTTTTTAGCACCGGGTTCGAAATGCCCATACATAACATTGATATCTTACTAACACCATTATATATTATATAAAAATCAAGTTTTTCCTCAATAGATTACTATTCAGCAATTATGACAAATGTTAACTTAGTTGAAGATACTTGACCCACAAGTATAAACTTTACGCACGTTAAATCAAATTGCATGAAGCCATATACACTAGCTTTCAAAAAAACATTCTAAAATAACAAAGTAAATAACAGATTTATTGAGATAATTTCACTAATGCATAAGAATCCAAATATTATTATTTAAACATATTATTAAGAGAATTCTGAAGAAATTCAGTTTTAGAAAGTTATTTATAGATTGGTTGTGTGGCCAGAATAATAATGTAAATAATGTTATTAAACTTACCAAGTCATCTTTAATTTCACTATCGTCTTTGGACTTGTCTTGATTGACCGGAGGCGCGAAAGAGCAATGAAGTACAGTTATCACAAAGAAAATACACAAAGTCGCCTTCATTTTCAGCTACAACAAAAACAATTCTAAATCAATCTCTTTTGAAGTATTTTTTGATTTAAACCATTTATCACACAATATATCAAGTCCTATTCATTTTATCTCTAACAATTTCTCTTATTAAATATATAATTTTAGTAATGGATTTTAAAGCTCATAAATTTTATAAAATTACTAATTTATCATTCCTATTTTCTTTTTTATCTACTTTAAATAGACTATTTATTCAAATACTCACATCAGTCTGTTCTTCTAAGTAACATTTATCTCAATTGCAAAATTTTGTATTAATCTCAAAAACTTTAATTAGGTACGTATTTATAATTTCATCGATCCTAACTATAAAGAATAGAGAAATAATTGACGTGTCCTTTGCGAACCACAGAGTATCTCAAAACAACATTCCTAGTTACAGAGTAAGAATTCGTAATTCAGAAGTATCATATAGCTGAATGAATATCTAAATAAAAAATTTGAAAAATAGAGACAACATTATAAGGGAATTATAAAAAGTCTCTCTAAAAGCAAAAGAATTTAATTAAAATCAAATTTACCACGAAACTTTTTGTTGACTTTTATTGAAACCGTTACTTTCATTATAAAATTAGCTAAAACAACATTTTTAATTATGAAATTCTTTTTAAAAAAAATTCATACATTTATTTTTTGTTTCACCATTTATGACATAAGGCGATTCTAAAATGTTCAACAAGTGTATTATTCGTAATCTACTATTGTGCTATTTACAACGTTACATATATATTAAATTAATTAGATGTTGTAGGTGCATCATGTAAAATTTTATTTAAAGTTTATTTTAAGAATGTGTAAGACTGCACTTTTTTAATATTTCCACTTAAGCAGTAGTGTCAACCAATGTTATGTTCTTAA
Organism: Hebomoia glaucippe; assembly: GCA_025727935.1. NCBI lineage: Eukaryota > Metazoa > Arthropoda > Insecta > Lepidoptera > Pieridae > Hebomoia > Hebomoia glaucippe. The sequence continues at coordinate 4,440,695 of JAOSYY010000008.1, read as the reverse complement.
TACTATGAATTTGATTTCCACTAAAAAGCAAATATTCCCTGTTTTATGTACGTTTATTATCTATGCATGTACAATAATTTTAGAACTATTATGTTATTACGTTTATTCATATTATATGCTATGTAAAAATTGCTTGCGTTTTTGATACTATATAGCGCTATATGATATCCTACATACTTATTTTTAACTTCTTTGGTTACAGATTGATACGATTTTCAAAACATCAACCATTTCGGAAGAAGTTAAAAAGCAGAATTCAATATTGTAGCTGACAGAAGTATGATCAAGTTATTGCACTCAAAAAAAAAGCAGTATTACAAATGACAAAGAAGAAAAATCTTAACTTTAACGTTTATTTTATGAGTATTGTTTTTTTCTAATTATATTTTATTTAAAATGTATATTTAATTAATGGTGGTTTCTTTGTTATTTTCATTATTATATCGTATAATCAAGAAAACATGAATAATAGATTTTTAGTATTTTCTCGTTCTCGTGTGTTAGAATTCAGTAGCTTTTTACTACCATAAGCAATAGTCTTTCAAGTTTGATATCTGGTCACACTCTTTTTAAGTTTCTTTCATTTTTACGAGTAGTCACCGGCTAGTGAATTAGAGTCTAATAAATTTCAAATTGGAAATTATAGCAGCTAAATTCTTACTTTCTGAAAGTTGTTTCTTTTGTAAGAGTTTAATAACGATTAAAGTGTGTTTCGGAGCTGTTCTGTACATTTGAAAATTTGTTAGAATCATTAACAACGTTAGCATATAGTGAAACTACCTACCTCTAGATTTATTAATCTTCAATAGATACCGACTTCTGGATTTCTGAATCTAAATGGAGATACATTTAAGAAATTTGAAGATAAGTTTAATATCCATAGTTTATAACAGTCCTGTTCAGATGGATGTGGACTCCCTAGAGCGACAATACCGCGAATTATACTGGAATCCAATACCGATCGAGAAATACGGCTATCACGATGTCGTGGCGTTTTTGAAGGAGCGCTGCAGTGATATCTTTGTGGTATATTTTGTTTTTATTATTACTTGTTTTAATTTAATACTATTAGCTTATTACGCAAAGGAATTAGAAACTTAAAAATTCAATATTTTATCATCCAACTTAATTCTAAATTTTGTTAATTATTGTGTAGGTGGAGAGTCACTAATTTTCATGTAAAACCTTTTATTCAGGTCTCTGGTCCTCCGTCCAACCCCGTTTTGACACTTATAGTTCCAGATTCATTGAAGCAGCATCCTGTTCCACAGAAACAGATACCATTGTACGAGCTCTTGTAAGTAGTTGTGGCAACTATTGAATTCCTATACACTCTTAGATGATTTCAAGAAATAGATCTCAGGACTAATCTTATTACAGACAAAATTAATCATAACAACATTGAAATGTTGCTTCTTTTAATAATAAATCTCCAAAAATATTGGTTAAATATAGTTGATTTAAAAGGTAATAAGTAATATCTCAAAATACAGTATTATTGATATGCCGTTGAATTTCTTTGGTATTTCTATGGTTTTGACAGTGTAATAGACTAAATCTATAACATTTTTAATAACAACTATTTCTGAAATTAAGTTAATTAATATCCAACTTAATAGAAGAGCAATGAAAAGCGAACCAGATGTCAGAGTAAAGTCCTCAGATTCAAATAAAAATGATGTGAATACATTAAATGAACAGAGATCTGAGTTGAATAATGAGTGCTCATATGTAAATGAAGATCTACAAAAAGTGGCCACTTTTTCGTTAACTGAAAATCTGCAAAATGTAAAGGTATGTATGTTATATAAAATTTTTCACAATATATTTTTTTTTGCTAAGGGCAGATTGAGTGATAAGTGAGTGAAATTAGGTGATCAATTTAAAATTATTTTTAAATACAAATATGTAAGGAAAAATACTCATAATTTTATTATATATTATTAATAATAGTTTAATAGTGTATTCTAATATTTCCTTTGTTTTAAATTTGTTTAACACATGGTTATATAAATAAAAACAGGTCGAGACTCAAAAAGAAGTGTGTCCTCGAGATGTACACCACTTGCAGAATGATGATGCAGATGAAGAGGGAACAAAACAACATTTTTCCGTCCAAAATATGCCTAGTAAGTGTATCTTCTGTATGTTAGTATCTGTTTCTAAGAATATTGTATGCATTTTTAAGCAACAAATAACTACAATGTATAATGTTCACGAGCATAGGACACATGATGAACGGTTTATTATAGTAATGGCTCGACACGTGTGCCTCATGAAGAACTACCAATCACGGTGAGGGGAACCAATAGACACATTGCGCAGGGAAGCGTGCGCGGACACACGATAATGACTTCTTACAAATGTTGTTATTTGTGTCTAAAATGAATTTTTTTTTTTTCAAATAAATTATGTATTCACTTGTAGGTACTAGTAATAGCAACCCGAGAGCCCAACTGTCTAAGTTACTCAATGAAATCTCTTCCATTGTCTTTGAACACCCTGAAGGCCTGTCGTGTTCATACATAAACAAGTATTACAGGTAACCTACTACAATTGATTATGATAGCAATCTATGTTGACAAAATGAGAAAATATGTACAATTTATTTATTCCACCAGAGAGCGACACGGGCACGACATATACTACCAGTGTTTCGGATACCCAAACCTAGAAACAATTATGCAACTGGTGCCATCTCTGACAATCTTTCGGAAATACAACGGTGAACCTATTTGGGTAAACAAGCATTACACCACATATACCATACCACAGACATCGGATTCATATTGCATACCACAGAAATCGGATTCAAGCCCCGGGGCATGGAGGCCTCTCACACCACCGATGAACCAAGACGTCGAAGCTGTGAATGTAGATTGCGTGAGTCTCGCTATGAGTATTTTGTTAGGTTCTATGTCATTTGTTGTTTTCACACATATACCTAATACCACTAAATAAAAGTGCAATGTACCTACACTCGATATTTATAATACGTATTACTTATTAGCAGTCGGTACTTGTATGGGGTGTGAAAATGGTTTGCAGGAGCCCAACGTGAATGCGGGTGATTTTGTGAACTTAACCGATAGCATTACGCCAATGCCGCTCGATGAACTGCGGAACGGTGACGTGGTGAAGGTGATGGTGGAGGCAGTGTACTCCCCCTCGCAGTTCTGGCTCCGGAGCGTTGTTGCGCAGAACAGCTTCCCCCTGGAACACATGATGAAAGAAATGACGTGAGTATAAGAGGCCTTGTCGTACCAACTTTACTCATAGTATTACTATAGTCCATTTTGAGTTAATTGATGGAAGTACTAAACAAATATAATCCCTCGGGAAAATAGTGATTTTAACACACATCACATACTTATTATGGTTCGGGTACTTGAGTACTATAGTCCAATAGAGTACATCCAAAATAACTTACTATTAAACAATACATGTGCCCGCAAGCTCATTCGCGTGGCATATTATAGTAGTCAAAATCGGTCCAGTCGTTTCACAGATCAACCGGAACAAACAGACAGACAAAACAAACGGTACATATGTACCGTGTACATATATTTACATTGTTTTTGTTTTTTAAATTCGTAGGGCGTACTACGGTATGGGTAAAGGGAAAGAGCTATATCTGCACCCTCTTGCTGTGCGCGTAGGTCTGTACTGCTGCATTTTCTTCGAGGGCACCTGGTTACGAACCGTTGTCGTACATATCATAGACGGTTTAATGGTCAAGGTACGTGATGACGGCTGCGCCTCGTTTTATATTTAGAGAACTTGGTTAATAATATGTGTGATCTTGTGTTTAGGTGCGCCTAGTGGACTACGCCATGGTGAAGAGGGTCCCGATAATGTATCTGAAACCGCTACGGCGTATATGGACGAACCTGCCATCTCAGGCAATTCGCGCGCGCCTGGCCCAAGCCGCACCGCCCGCCGCCGGCTATCCTTGGCCACAATCGTCGACTACACTCTTCAACAAGTTGGTTATGAGGAAGACATTCAACGCTACTATCACGGACATAGACAGGCAGGTCAGTCAGAAGAAAAGAATGGATAATTATTCAAAATTCTAGCATTGATTATTGATACAATTACGCTGGTTTATTGTTTCTTTAATTTTTTTACATGAAAGTATCTTCTGATAAAAATTTCTTTGCAGGATAATGTGTTGGAAGTGTTGCTGGTTGATGCGAGCGACACATTATTTTGCGTCACGAATGAGCTGGTGCGGTCCGGTTACGCCGAGCGGTGTATACGGGCGAAGGACCGTGTAAGTGACCTGATATCTCGAATCCATCGGGCTCCGCCTTGCAACCCGGGTTTGCGAGAACGAGCAGGGTCAGTCCCCGTGTGACTCCGGTTACCAACTAGATGGCGTTTTGATTCTATACGATTTAAATGCGTCTGCGTAGTCAACGTCTCGTAAAATGTAGTACTTTCAGCACATGATGTTACTTACTGAGTTCACGTCAGCAAAATGCATTTACAGATATATTAATTGATATTGTATTTAGCCGTATCTATGGTGGCTTTTAAAACTATACATATACTAAGTTAATATGATGTATGTGCAGATGCGTGAAAAAGTGGGATTGATCCGTTTAATTCCATATTAGTTACTATACAATTAACTAATAATCATGTAACGGCATAGCGCTGTTATTTTCTGAGTATATTCTTTATTCTAAAGCTCATTATTTCCATTTTTTATGATATGACACTATGATGTGGTATATAACAGAGTAAATGCAATGTATTAATGGAAGTGCCGCAAAACATAACCTACGACAACTGAAAGATTTCTATGTGCATAATCATATGATGGATCGTGTTACAGGTACCAGTATACATAGGCCTGAATTTCTCGGATTTGGAAAGCGGCACGGCGTTCAGCTACACCGAGATGCTGAACTATCAGAATTCTCTCGTAAAATACTCCAGATTCATACCTTGCCACATTATCGCGCCACAGCCGAGCGTTGCCCACTCCACCCAGCACGCCGTAGCGCCTTATTCGTCACGTATGATGAACCCGTTAGCGTTCTCAAGCGAATCTCCATCGGTACGGCCGGGATTATATTGCAATTGCCAGGTTACCTCGCAACCAACACTTGAGCGCGGCTCTCTTTCCCATTCGCCTAAGATAAAAAGCAAGTTAGTAACAAATAACGTGGTCATCCCAATGGCCGCTTGCGAATTATTCGGCGAATTGGCTCGCTATGACAAGCAAATGGCAGATTGTTATATCGCAGGCGTCGTGACCCGCGCAATGCATTCGCAAACCAATGACGGCCGATCCTTAACTCCCGTGTTAGAACCTGGAGCAGCTGACGTACAGGAATCCGGGCTACCCCCCAATCTAACGCCTGAGGTAGCCTCCGTTGTGCAACCCGGGCCATCCTCTATGTTGAGCCCACAAGGATCGGTAACTGAGGAAGATACCGACGTACCCTTCCGCCGGCCCCGCTAACCTGCCGAAATAGTAGGCAGATTCATCTTTATGAATTTATGAACGCGGTGAGACTATAATAAAAGATAAAAAATGTAAATGCTTTTTTTTTCAAATGATATCCTTCTTACATTTTAGATGTAGGTTAGTAGTGCTAGTTGTAAATGAATAACTAACTGGGATTTTTTATACCCCTGCACATAGGAAGGCAAACGAGCATACAGTTCACCTAGTGGATACTGACACACGACAATGACATTTAGAAGATACGTTGCCAATCTAATATTATTTAATGATCATTATTTATACATACCTATAATTAAAATTACTGTTTGTAATATGAATATAATAATTCTATTCTCATTGTATGTAAAAGCATATTAATATAGCATTACTGAAAAATAGCAATTTGATTATGACAGTTACTCAGTTCTCTGAAGGTATAAATAAAATTTCTTTTTTGCCTACTTGAACTATATAGTTCATACATTCAAATTAATAAAGAATATTTTTAATGACTAGTTTTGTTGTTCCTAGTGAATAGTTTCGGATTTGTGACTTTCAATTATTCATTATAAAACGCAGAGAATTAAGGATTATAAAGTTTTAATAATAAAATTTAAATTCTGTGTAAGTAAATTGAAGTACATGTTTTCATTTAAGCTCATGTGTTTTTTAAAATCAAGTCTTGTATATTAAATTTAAAGTATGTATATCTATTTCAGTTAATCCAATATATTATCTATTATATTACAATGCATCCCTGTCTGTCGTCAACTGTCACATATCGATTCTAGGGATGGAAACAAAATTTAAAAAATAAATTTTTCGATTAATCGATTAATCGTATCAGTCACAATTATAAAAATCGATTAGCCGCTATCAATAATCGATTTTAATCG
>JAOSYY010000008.1:4406222-4434238 GCA_025727935.1 Hebomoia glaucippe | reverse complement strand
AAAGTCGATTTTCGATTAAAATCGAAGTCGATTTGACCATCCCTAATCGTTTCGTGTCAACTGTCTACTACTTTGAGTGCTTATTCGGTGATCTTATTTTTAGAAATTTATTCTTACTAGATACGGTATTAATAATTTACGGTCACTCCTTATAAGACGCAGTTGGGTCTAAGCTACAATGGATTTTAAAATGCATGAATACACACATGTAATTATGAGTAAATCTTCAAGTGCATCTCGTATCGACCGGGCAGATATTAACGATGCAAAACGACAATATGATTGCTTTCAAAGGGTTCTTAGCGAACTTAATTTAGATATAATAGAAATTGAGCCCCAGTCGTCGTTTCCCGGGAGTGTAATTTTGGAAGATATTGCAATTGTTTGTCACGGAATCGCGTTGTTATTAAAGCCGAAACCTGGGGAGGAACATACAGTAAGTAACATTTAACCACTCTATCGTTTGGAACAGTAAGCAAGTCAAAAGTTTGAAATAAACTCTCCTTCTAAATATTATTTTGTTAAACCTAAAATGTTACACATATGTATATTAAGTGTAAGTAACGCACCTATTAAAATTAACTTTATTAAATCAATTGCACTCAAATTACCTTGACATTTTGTTAACCCTATTTAGTGAGTTATTAATTATTGTTGATGCCTCTAAACCTCTCTACTTGAGTATAACTACAAGCAAGCTTCCATAGATAAGTTGCTCGCGATCCGATCCATAGGCAAAGACAGCCCGGCGAAACCTGAATCGACACCGGCGTCATAGGCGAGGGCCCTTTTTTCACATACCGTTCAACTGAATGAGTATCTGCCTCTCTCCACAAGCCTCCACCCTACCTGCGGTAGCTAAGACGGAATCGATGCCACCTTCAGAGCACCCATGGTCTAGCCGCATAGATATGGCAAACATTCCAGTGCTTTCCCAAAACGTCCAGTTAGTTTTAAAAGCCAATAAACATAACATTATGGAAATTAAGATGTGCATTCTGTTTATTATTAATGCTAATATAGATTTTAACAAATTAAATTGTTTAAACACAAAACATTGCTTTTTTTTAGAATGACATTACTTTTCTTGTAAAGTTTTAAGTAAAGGATGTAGTAATTTTTCCTGATAATTGTTTTAGTTTTTATACAAATGTGTCATTGATTTTAGATATTATGTATGTTTGAGTATTTTAGCATATTTTTTTAAGATCTATTGCATTTGCATTCATTAAGGACATTTATTGTGTTTTCCATTTTTCCTGACAAGCGCATGATAATTTTCTGTGTCTGTTCTTCTCAGATCAACACATAAATTCTTGTACTTACAGCTTAATAAATAATTATATTGTTTTCATAAACTTCCATTGTGAAACAAAGTGTTTAAGCTTGATGGCTTAACTTAACCAGCTCAATAGCTAACCTGAAGTATTATAACATTTATTTTGGGACTAGCAGTAGTTAGAAGTTGTAAGAATTTTTATATCAACTTTTATTCTCACAAAAATGTACCCTATATTTGTCACATTAGTCCCATCCATTCATGTACTAATATTTATCTAAATTATTATTTATCATAACCATTCTATGGACTCGAGGTAAGTATACGGTGTTTCCTAGCCATTATGACTTTCAAGAATTGGGTACACCTTCCTCAAACATAGGCTATGCATCTCTAAGACCCTAATCTTGGTGACATCCATTGGCATTGGTTACAACTGGCCAACCCCCCAAGTATAAAAAAGTATTTAAGCTGGCAAAAATAACAAACAAAATATTTTGAATTAGGCCACTTACAAAAGATTTTAGCTATACATAAATTTTTGCTTAAAAATATTAAAATTCTCAGGCAAAAGCTGTTAAAGAGGTGCTGGAAAATGAGCTACAACAAACAGTTATCGAATTATCTGATCCTGATGCGAAATTATTGGGATCTGACGTCTTGTTCACAGGTGAGTTCGACAGCGACAAACTCATATATGAGTTAGGCTATACAATTAGCACTGCCCTGTGAGGATTTAAGTAGCCCCGATGATGTCAAATTTAAGTAGCCCTAATTTTTCCTTATAATGTTAGCTATTTGTCAGTAAAGTTTCCGCAAAATCCATCCAATTTCACAACAAAACGGTTACAGATTTTGAGAACTGTTTCTGGTTGAAGTGATACTTGTTTATGCATTTTGTAAAGCTGCTGTCATAATTCTACAAAAGCCACTTCGATTTTGTTTATGTATAATGATCTTTCTAGAGGTCAAGGTAATTCATTAATTATAACATTAACGACCAAGATAAAAACTATAATTACAGGTACTTAATTACTCATGGGATTAACAAATACATGAAAACTATACAATGTTAATTAAGTTTTTTTAGAGGTTATTTATTGCCTTTTGATAGAGGAAAGGTATTATGAGTTTTACATGTTTGTCTATAGCTTCGTAGCTCCTACACGAATGGACAGATTTTGATGAGAATTTTTTTCGAAAGATATTAGTTTTGTGTTTACATATTAAAACTGTTTTCAGTACACTTTTGATTATTTCTTTGAACATTTTAATTCTATGTATGTACCCGGTGTTATATAAAATTTCAGGGCGCGAATTTTTCGTTGCAATTTGTGAGAGCAGTAACGAGGCTGGCGCCATTGCTGTAGCAGATGCGTTCCCTGAGTTCCCCTGTACACCTATTAAGGTTAATTATTATATACGTAGTATAAATTTCCTTAAAAGCATTGATAGTTTGAACAATGCATTTGATATCTTCAGTATGCAAACAATTAGGGAACAATAATGACTAATTGTAATCCATATGTCTAAATATACACTGCATACTAACTTAAGCCCACCGTTCATTTACTGTCTACATCTATCTACTTTAAATACCAGATATGATAAAATTATTTCTTTTGATTTAAGGATCAATTTGTTTCTCGCAAATGTACGTTAAAAATAAGTTGTCCATTTTTTATTGTAATTGCGGTTCACTATTTTGGCGATAATAACTATACATAAAAGAAAGATCTATGCTGTCGCATGATTTTTTGTAGGACTATTTTAGATAAAAGGTTTCTATTAGACATTATAAACGTGTAATTCCAACCGTTTTTGCGGCGCACGGTAGAATAAGTCGCAGATTGCAGATTGTTTTCTACTTACTTGACAGGCATCGTTATATCTTGGATACTTCATAATACAGAGTGTTTGGGGACTGCTTCCAAAAACGAAGACGGGTGATAGTACTAATGTCACCTTTGATCTTCATCCCTTCGGATGGAAAAAATCGATCCTGCCTAAAAAAAGACATTTTTAACAATTCTTAGTAGCATTATTTATGCTCCATCTTGTAAGTACAGCTTAATGAAACTATAGTTTCATAAAAGATACATTACATTACTAAAAAAAGAACCAGCATTGAAGCGTGTTAACAAAAACAGCTGGACTTACATGACGGAGCGAAATAACTTTAATAAAACTTCCCTTCATCAAAGGTGTCATTAGTGCTATCACCTATCTTCGTTTTCGGGAGCAGTCCTTAAACATCTTGTATATCTCTATAAATTATAGTCTGTGTTATTCTAAAGTGTAAGCTAAATTATTGTAATATTTCATCAAAATCCAATCGGTAGCTTTTGCCTGACAGAGTAAGAAATACACATTCCTACAAACTTTTGCGTTTATAATATTAGTAGGATTGAATCTTGAAAAAGTAAATTTTAAAATTTATGACTTCATTTGTAACAGTCTGTTTACTACTGCTGAATGTTCTTATTGAAGCGTTACTCAATACTAAATGATTATATGACAAAAATTAAGACGATATATGACTAATCTATGGACTAGACTTACATTTTGACATATTATTATAACTCAAGAAATAAAGTTAAGACTACAATAATATTGTGCAGGTGACAAAAGGTGCCGAACATTTGAAGAAGTATATAACAGTCGCTGGGCCAGATATACTTTGTGTTGCCGCTAATAAGGAAGCGAAGGAACTGTTGAAAAGAATGGAGCGGGAAGCGAGTTTCTCGTATCAAACCCTTACAGTACCAGAAGAGGAGGCGGCAAACTGTCTTTATGTCAATGGAACCCTCATACACAGAGCTATTGAAGAAATACCACAGTCGTTTAAGGTATAATCATGATTTTTTATTTAGAAGACTGATGAAGGCACTCTTCATGAAATGAGATTACTATTTTTGGAGTTAATTTATTAAGGATTATGATGATCTCAATGATAGGAGTGTGATGTAATGTGTGTAACTTAAGTCGCGCCTATCTGCCAGCGAAAGTCCCGTCAGAATCAGTCTAGCCGTTTTGTAGTTTAGAAGGTGTGAACATGAACAATTCATTTTATTTCTATTTATAGATTAGCGATTTGCTCTGCCAAAACAAATGATTTAGTGATTTTTTATATTTAAATGCCTGGTGTTAAAGAAAAATCACAATATGTCACTGTAATTAATTGAAACGCTAAAATTTTCAGGTGTTCTGTGAGAAAATCGACTTCGCCCGTCGTTCCATCTGTTTCTCCGAGCTGGCCCAAATATCTTCTGGGCTAAGCGCCTGCTGTTTGCTTGTAAGAAAACCTTACCTTTAAGCCACAGATATAACCTATGTTGTACCAATGGTTTTTAATTCACTACGGCGGTCAAAAATTTTCACATCTCGAACACAAAATTGGAGGAATAATTATGTCTTACAAAAATTGTAATACAAATGAAAAAGTCGACTATTTATATACCATACTATCGAGAACTGCGAGTGCAAACAAGTAAAAGTGAAGTTTTTCATGAGTTTAATAAAGTATTGTTCAACATAGAATTACGATGTTTAAATATTTTTCTGATGCAATATAGATTCTTTTGAATGCATCATAAAAATATTAAAACAGTGCTACGAAAAGGCTAACTTAATATTGTGTTCAGAACCTCTATGACAATTTAGAAATATGGGATATAAAATATTCTCTAACACATACAAGATCAATCTAAAATAATGTTCATTTGAAATTTAATCTGTTATTTAAAATAACTAAACTAAAGTCAAACTTTAATTTTTAAATATTTTAAAACTGTAATTGGATTTTAACAGAATTTAAGTGTTTGTTTGATAATTTGGACTAAATGTTACGGTAATGGATGTAAACTATCAAATGACTTATCAGTATGTGTTCTCATTAACTGTTGTACTTCCAGTATTTTTCCTCAAACAATATACCTAAATTAATTTAAAATATTTATTAGTATTACGCATGTAACGTTGTTTATTTTACAACGCGTGTAGTTTTATCAAAAGCACAAATTCCATATATACCTCATAGTATCTAGTTTATTCATTCCCTAAGCCTCAAGACTGATCTTGATCAATTATTTGATTATTAATTTATCTCTTCCACATTTTTACATATGGCCGATTAAACATTATATTTCGATGTAATTTGATAGTCGTTAAATGTTTGTATAACAGAAAATTATTAATATACATTATAATAGATTTTACGCGCGATACATTAAAATGTTGTAATTATTTACCATACTTACTGGGTATGTATGTATGGTACAGAAGAAGGATGAAAGCAGAATAGATGTGGTCAAAGTATATATATATATATATATATATTTATATAGTGAGCAATAAAATCGTATAAAATCTCTACCTACCCCTGCGGAATAAAGCCGTGATTGTACGTATGTAAGTTTTAATCAAAAAACGTTCCATTTCGCCCCTTAGCATCACCACGACAATAAACAGCTCAAAATGGAATAAAAGCAAATGTTTTTACCTTCCTAATAAATATTGTAAATAATTATTATATCATTTTTTTAACGAAACACGTGTAAAATCTGTTATAGCGTATTTCATTTGAAGGAAAATTAGAAATCTTTGTATAACAATGATCTGTAATGGTTTTAATTGCTTTAAACGTGACTCATTGTAATCTTAACTAGACAATTGTTAAAATATAAGATATAAGAAACTATAGAAAGATCCCTTTCGTTATTCTTTATACCAGATTCGATTTTCAAATCCGGTCCTAGAGCCCGAACACACGGAGCTGTAATATAAATTATAGCATATAGGAGGAGGTAGCAAAAAGTAGTGAGAATGAGGTAGAATATAACAATTATTGATAACTAATAATTTATCTTTCTACATAGTCTTCGAAACCAGAGCTTTTCCAAGGCTTCAAGCCCTTTAAAAAAGCTCTTTTCTTTTCTATTTCTCTCTACTTTTTGACCCCACCTCGTTTTACTGTATATTTTCAATGCACATTTTCGAATGTCATTAAAATTTACTTTGCATATAATTATACTATAGTCGTCATTGAAATGTGTCGTAGTTTGCTATAACAAATATAATATGGTATATTAATGTATACTATAGCTCCGTCTATGACGGGCCTTAAGGGTCAAATTTGAATCTAGTTGGAGCTATTAAAAAAATCTGTTCAAATTATTGTCATTTAAACAATTCTTATGATTGCGTAATGAGTCACATCACTAATCTATGTAAACACTTAATTTGTAAGAGCATTTTCGATTAAAAAATTTTTTTTTTTTAATGTATTTATATTACGTCGAAATATAATTGTGTGGCGCCGTATATTACCATATAAGCATTCCTAATACAAGTTATAAGAAAGAATATTAGTTAATTTATTATATTTTACTCTATTAAGAATTATGTACGTTACTTATTATTAACATGACGTAAAACGTATTAACTTCTAATTGATATTTTAACATATGTAAAAGACAGCCTGTATTGTTTAAAACTGGGCAAATATTCCAAAACGTGACCTAGGTTTGAATCTAGTTTCATAGAAAGAAATAACAAAAAAAATATACTTATAAATATACTTACTGATCCGGCAAAAGTGGTTATGAATATGAATAGGAAAATGAATAGGATTTAATAGAGGAAGCGTGAAAATTTAGGGTTTATAAGTATTAGATCGTAAAAAATATATAAAACATTTTATTCAAAAGATAAAAATTGAGGTGAATCATCCTTATCACTTAAATGTTTAATTCTTTTTAATGAAATTTTATAAGCAGTTAGTTTCAGAGAACAATGGGATCTAGAATTTTATATTTTTAGATATGTTGTCAAATAACAATGTAGTGAATCACCTGTCGATGACCGATATATAAAAACTATTTTATCTCTAGAGAATTGTGTAACAAATTTTCTTGTCGGTTGAGACTTGGATCACGTCTTGGAACAATAGCCAAAATTATATGTGAATGACTGAAATATTCGTTAAGTAAAGAATAGGTAATCTTATACTCTTCTTTTCAACTAATACAGCGGCAATAGAGCAACTTGTATTTGCCGTAATATATTTATACATTGCACAATATTTTAAGATCGATACAATAATATATGCAGTTAAAGTAATTAATTGCCTTATTACTGTTATTTACAAACAATCAAACATGTAATGTGCAAAATTTTATAAGGTCGTTCGTACAAATTATTGTTTTTTAGGTTCATATTTTTATTTCTAAGCTTGCGATGTTCATCGCCTAATTTCAAGCAAAGGTTTTAAAGCAAAGTTTTTTTACGTTTTATATTAGAAAACTGGTTGATCTGCGCGTCTAAGATAACTATTGTATATGTATGTACGACTTACACACTTGAAAACTATGCAGTTTTTAATGCTAAAATCTTGTGAAAAAATTGTATAAGGAATTAATGTTATTTATACTTTGTTTTAAGCATAGACTTATTTAAAAGAGCTTTTTATTACGTGTCTGGTGTTGTGTCAAAATAAATATTACAAGTAGAAACAATTGCCAGTGCAACTGGTCGAAAGATTTTCATAGATTTGTGCATTTAACCTTTCGAAAAGGATTAAGGAGGTAAGATAACTGTCTTCAAGACTCCTTGTTTGTAAAAATTATAAATTATAATTTGTATAATTCTTAAAATCTCGTTTTTAGCTTTATCTGTTTAGAAGTAATTTTTGGAGTGTTGGATCTGTAGTAGAAGTAGTTTTTGGAGTTCTATGACAAATATTTTGTTATGTGGATGAACCTTTGTTTGAAGTTAAACGAATTGAAGAATTTCAAAAATGATCTTTAAAATTGTTTCATTTTGTGTTCTTTGTTATACTTAATACACGGCTGTTTGATCCCTATTCCACTTAATGGGAGGTAGTGTACCGTCAAGGTAGGGCGCAGCGGTGTATGAGGTACGTTTAATTTTATTTAATTAAACCCATGTTGGGAGAGCCCAGAGTTGTACCGATTCGGAAGAATCGACACAAGACGGGAGTTCCATTCCTTACCAGTTTGCACCAAAAAAGACGCCGCAAATCGCCCAGTGCGAGCGGATGAAACCTTGACCGGGTAAAGATGGAATCTCGCCATGCGCCTGGATTCTCCGAAGGTGGAAGGGAGAATATTGATTGTTTTACGCATTCTCATTAAAAGAAATTAATTAAAGCTAGGCTTTTAATAAAAAGCCTTTTACTTAAAGTAATTTGATAAAAGATATTGTATGTGTTGAATTAAATATAGTCTGAACACGTATGTTGGTATGTACATGTATGTACGTATTCGCATTTTCAGCTTCGAGCTTATTCAAGTATAATTGCACATTTAACAATTATAGACCACGTCGGGGTCACGACTATAGGGAAACACTGGTTACTAAGTACTGTACTTTTTTTTGACAAGGAGGAAATGCCTTACGCTTTATGTGGGACTCGCCCTTCCATATCGCGGTACAACCGCTGGCATGACAAAATTAGGCCCCTAAGGTTAGGCAATGGGCGCCCGAGTGCTCCCATCGCCCGCACAAGAGTCTTGCTCAAGGAAGAGAAATGCTTTTCAAATTTCTATCGCCAGTTCAAAATAAGCCAAAGGTATTTGTGGGGTGATAGGGTACTGCATTTTGGGGGGCTTCGACGAGAACCAGGAAATAAAAAGGTCTGAGTTTTCTCGAGAGCTGGTTTAAGTTATATAGTGTGCGAATTCGCTCTACAACTGATCGAGTGCATATTACGGCGATCCTCGCCACCTGTTCGAATGTACCTTCACGAGCACTGACTAAGGTATCGTTGGGAGTACCAAAAATACGCATTCGCTCTTTCTCCCCGACAAGCACTACACTCTTAACTTAATCACGTTACAAATAATATTGCATTCTATTAAATTCTATTAATACAACACTGGTCAAGTTTAACATATTCCCTGTCCTCTACCTGCCTTCAGTCTGATGATACTCCATGTCATGGTTGTACGATTTGAATATTCTAATATTTTCATTTCGTTTTCATCTCCGGCCATGGTCACAATGTAAGCAATGCCACAAATTTATATGATATACCCATAGTATATAACAAGTATTTATCGATATTTTTAATCGTAAATGTGTATTTATAATCGTTATTTAATGTTTTTTGCTTCTAAGTGAATGTATTGTAATGTAAACTTGTATCGTCGACCTTATAGGGATGTTGAATTATAATGTTGATTTTTATTTTTAAATAAACTTGTTATTATTATGAAAACATGAATGAAAGATTCGGTTTCATGGCTTCACTTGATTTCAGATTGATTTTGTCAACCACTTGTCTATCATATTATATCATATATGTACTTCATAGACTAAGCCAACGTTTCTTTAAATGCAGATAACTTTTCCCTGACATCCGTTTTGAAAGAAATACAATGTTATCTAAGACAAAATCTGCTGAGAGTTTATGGATATTAGCCGGTACATACAGACAGGTGGATGAAACGATATTAAAGATTTTACTCATTAACTCAAATCAAAAAATAAGATTTAATTAGTTTACTAGTTTGCGCTTAAACGCTCTAAGTTGTTTTGTCATAACGCAAATATTACTGATGCAAATAACTTTATTTATTAACAAATAAAAATTTACTGATCCGCAATTTTATATATTGGCGGTTCACTTTAAGAATTATTTCAACATCCCTTTTATTGAAATTCGTAACTCCTCGATGTACTTAAGTGAAGCAAGTAAAAACTAATTACGTTTTATATACGGGTATTTTAAATGAATGTTAAAAGGGAATGACTATAATTTAGGGATATTTTTGTGGGAATTAATCGAATCGATGTTTCAAAATGCTTCACTAGGTGGCATCAAAAGTCTAATTTTGATATTCTATGGAGTTACTTATTCTGATATTTAAGTCGACGATATGGGAGAATTGTTGGTAGCCCATTTTTGATATAATCCTTTTACATAGCATTCCAAATGTAGTTCTGGTATTGGAATTTGTAGAATTTGTATGTAAAGACATTCACTTAGGATCTCTCAATATATTTATATTAAGCTTAGCTGATTGATGTTATAACTTATTTACCTTTGACGGCAATGATATTGTATGGTAGTAGCCGAATAAAATGACTTTAGCACAGACAGAGTTTTCTTTTTAACCTTATCATATAATTACCAGTTGTACTCACGACTTCGTCCTCGCAGGATATTTATTACTTTAAAAAATGAAATTAATTATTCTTAACGCCATCTAGCAAAGGGAGGAGAAATGTTATGTTTGATTTCAGTGGTTCAACTTCAATATTGGATTGTTTTGTAGCGTTGTCTATTGGGAGTAACTTATATTCATTATGCAGATTAGTCCATGACATTTAACACTTAACGCTAGTAGATCGCGCTCTTAGGCAAAAATATTATATATTTTTAAATCTACACCTACAGTAAGAAATATGATTGAAGTATTTGTTTTTAATATTAAATAATCTTTTTTCCTTATAACATGTAAGAAAAAATACTACAGTAAAAACTGAAAGACAATTTCTTACATGTTTCTGTTAGGCCTGTTTAACTTCGCGACTTTTAGAAAAATAAATAGGGTTCCGCACACAGTCGTATGCCATCATTGTCATAGAAAACTGCAGTTGGCTCAAAAGGTTCGGACAATATGAACTATATACGTTTTCGTAATAAATCGTGTATATGATTAAAATGTCATAAAATAACCATCACATTTAAATCGTTACGTTATATTTTATTCTAAAATTTTAACCATTTAAATTCCACGCGTTTGATAGTTCGTGAGAGCTATCCGCCTTGAGGGGATATACCGCGAGTGAAACTACGGGTCGACGTTATCTATATAATTAAATTATTCCATCCTAATAGTACTTGCTCATCTTCCGTAATTTCATAAAATGTAAAGGTTCTATCACTTTCAGAGGCTTGGTAACTAATGGTCTCACCTAATATTATCTCCTGAATATGTCTCGGAATACATTAGCGGCTAAAACACAAAGCAGGTAATAACTATACAGATATTGGGATTGAGAAGATAGAACCCAAGACGATAGTGTTATAACGAATTCAGAGAATTATACTATAGCCTTCCTAATAATTTAATAATTTTTCTATTCGAATCGTACTTTAGGTTAGTGCGTTCAACAATCAAACTCTTCGGTTTTATTATATTATTAAAGATAATCTTGCATTAAATTCCAATAGCAGTGCCTTATCCAGTTCAAAATAGGAAAGCTAATTAATCTATTCTAAAAGCAATATGTCCCGTATAGGTTGGACTGCCTGCAAATGGCGTATGAGACGAAAGGAAGTGCTGCATTCAAAGCCGCATGGAATGAAATCTACCCTCCGTATTCACCCTTTCCTTTAAAGCCTTAGAGTGAAGTCTCTGAAGATATTGCTTTCATGTATTCCGAAATAGATATTGTAAAGCAAAACTACAGTAGTCACTATATGAGAAATTGTAAGGTAAAATACGTTATCTATACTAACATTATAAAGCTGAAGAGTTTGTTTGTTTGAACACGCTAATCTCAGGAACCACTGGTCCGATTTGTAAAATTCTTTCAGTGTTGGATAGTACATTTATCGAGGAAGGCTGTAGACTATGTTATATTTAAAAAAAATAAACGTGATATATTTATGTGGCAAAACAAAGTTTGCTGGGTCAGCTAGTAGAAAAATAAATGTATTATAATATATATACCTAATATAAGATATTATATAAGGTGCTCATTTTATTTATTTATTTTACACAACATTAAAATACGTAAAATAAAGCTTTTTAAAATACGTAAATTTGGTAGAAATAATACATATGAATTCTTAATACCGTATAAAATGTATTCGTTTAAATACGTAATTTTAATTTACAAATACGGTTGCAATAGTCCTCAATATAATTTTACTGCAAGCATATGATAAACGTATGTGATAAAAATAATAATTTGAAAAATTGCGACGCTTTTAAACGTGTAAATATATTATAAAGATATCTGAGAGCCATCATAATGATAGTGTATGAAGATAAACAAAATTATTAAAGTACCGAATGTTGGTTACATTTTCATAAATATTAATTGTTTACGAATCAGACAAAATTGTGCCTGCCTCAAACGCTTTCAAAGCACGAGAAAATATTCTCTTCATAATTATTATACTACAGACGGCACGTTTGTCGAAAAAGATTATTATTATCATTACCAAAGCAAAGTCAGACGTGTTTAAATTGTAAACAAACTTTCAGGGGTTCAAAACATTTTCATTATAAATCAATTATTACAATCAATAATAGGAATAAATTATAGGATTTAACAAAATGCATAAATAATTGAAATTGTCCTTAGATATTCCATAGATTTTTACGTATGAATGTAATACATAAAAAAATAGTCCAAAAATTAGTTTTAATCTACCTGAACTTTAAATAAATAGTCCGAATATCTATCATATATATTTTTACGATAAAAACCTAACATTAAAAGCCACTAGAGATCAGATAGCCTAATATTATATAACAAGTTCAAGTAAGAATCAATCTTACGAAGAACCAATGACTCTTACAAAGTTCGTAAGTTCAACAGCTTTTCGAAGTCTTCCAATCGTTTTTAGCCATTAGAAGCTCGGTATTCTACGCACGACCGCTGTCCCGATAATCTGTTATTTTATTTGACATCGCCGACGTGACGGTTTGAAGCACTGCAACATTTTATATTCGTACCTATCAGATAACACTGGATTTTTGGCATACGTTTCTGCCAGTAACAAACAATGTAACCATTGAATTTCAATTTTAATCTATTCATCTATACTAATATTATATAGCTGAACAGTTTGTTTATTTTAACGCGCTAAACTCAGGAACCACTGATCCGATTAGAAAAATTATTTCAGTGTTGGATAGTACAATTATCGAGGAGGGCTATATTCTATATATTTTCAAAAAATTAAGGATCCTTAAAAGTCCAATAATGTAAACTAAGATTTAAAAAGCGAAATGAACGCAAGCGAAGCCGCTGGCAGAAGCTAGTAATAGATATGATGACAGGTTATCAAAAATCGTTTTTAATGCTAAGAAATAGTTATAATAAACCAGTGAGGCCTCGTGATTTAAGCTTTAATTTCGAATAGCTGACTTTTCTGTTATTTTCCAATTATAATTTTCGTAAGAACCTTGTATAAATTTTAGAAAACTTAAAAATAAAACATGAATAAAATCAGTAAAGTTGTACTCATATTATAGTTTCAAAAAGAAAATAGTGCTTCATTTTTATGTACGTAGGGCACTGGCTGTCATGCGCAACACCGTCTGCATTACACACGATAACCATTAAGAAGCTAACCTCAAGAGGTTGACATGAGCTATATCGGATTTTTTTAAAAACTTTATAAGATAAACAATTCCATCACCCAAGATTATTCCGTAACATTAACGTGATGCTGTGTAAGCTTTTTAGGTAAAAATAGGCTATCAGACACTGATATAATTTTTTCTATTCGAATTACTATTTATTTAAAATTCTCACAAGTGTAAGTCCAAACTTAGCATGACATTTCAGAAATTTCCATAACTAATTACGTTCAGAGACACCTTTGTGGAGTTTGCTCAAAGATGTGGTAGTTGGAGAAATAAGCGCGTTCAACCAAACAGACTAATAATCTCTTCAGCTTTATTATATCGTAATTTTAATTAAAGTTTTACTTGGTATGAAATAAACATTAAAAATTCGCATCGATACGCTTGTCAGAGGCGTGGTCTCGCTTGTCATGTTACGTTTGACTAATCAACGTATACACTGTAGCTGTTAACGAAACAGGTTGTGTGTATGGTTGTTTGTTTACTGAAAAGCGTTCATAAAGTATTTAAAAACTAGTAAAAAACTAAAAATACATATAAAAATCTTATATATCATATAGAGGATTTCTCCTGTTAAAATTTTCGTTATTACTATTTTCAATTTCTTTTTCGTCTACTATAAAAGAATAAAGAAATTGATTTCTGAATGCAGTTCGTATGACAGTGGACTGTTTTCTTAGTTAAATAAAATTGTCGTTAGTATTTCCCCTGCATTTTTATTCTAAAAAAAGAATTGGCGAAATCGGTTCAGCTGCTCTCGAGATTCGCGCTAAGCAACACATTCAGCGATTAATTTTTATATTATAGAAAACGATAAATTAAAATCGAGGTGATTAATAATCAACGATTCCTTTAAACTACAGCAAAGTGCGTCTTGATTTAAAAATACATACTTTAAAATAAAATCTAAATTAAATGACGTTTATTTTCAGTTCCCATATTTTCGGAAAGGTCAAAATATTCAAAAGAATACGAAAATGTTTCTCATTTCCTTTATTGTTCCTGTAAACTTCAGAATCGCTCAATTACTTCTCAATGTGAACAAAGTCCTCTTAATATTACAATCCTTTTAAGAACCGACGAAACAATAAGACCGGAAAGAAAATTGGACCTTTGTGTCTACAGTTTGTCTATGTATTTTATTCTTACCTAAGTTTTCTTGTAACGGACTTTACCCAGACAAAAAGAGGTCACATATATATAATAAGAATTTTATGGGACCTGTTATATCATAATGATGGTATAATAAGCAAATGAAACTATTATTTTATTCGCAAAGTCAACGAATCCACAAAAAAATCTTAAGGTGGTTCAGCAACTATTTCAATAAAATTTTCTTTCAATTTATTTTTCTGGCAAAACGAGATTTCCGGGTGTTTATAAACAAAATTATCTTTAACTCAAAACGATTTTACTATTAAAAAGGGGAAACGATATTCTTAAGTCCATTATTTCTTATTACGCTTTAAGCAATCTAAGTATTACTTTATAAAACTAATATGTCGGCTTAAAGTATCGAAAAGGTATTATATTTAAATGTAGGTACATGACATTATATGTCGTATTTTTAAAATAAAACTGATTTGTGAATGTGTATTCCTTCTGAATAATCGTGAAACTTGTTGAAAGAATTTCACAGAATGTTCACTGGCAGATAGTTAACGATATAATTAGTAACTTAGTCAACTTTTATTTCACCGTCTTCACATGTGTTTGTACGTTCAATAGATTAGATTAGAAAGGATCGATGGAACACAAAAAGATTTCTTTACCTTTTTTATCTGCCTGTTTGTGTGTCTGTATGTAAAGGTGTCTCGGATTATGATTAAGCCATTATTTCATGAAATACAATGCCAGAGAAAAAATTATATGCACATAATAATACATTCAATGAAGTTATCCAAAAATAATATGAGACACCCAGAAGAGGTTTACAAAATCGTTATGAACCCGAGCGCAGCCTCGGGCAAAAGCTAGTGAGTAATTAAAATCAATCCCTATAGTACATTGATGATATAAACTGAATTTAATTAACAAAATAAGTATTATTTATGTATAAAATCAGCCACAATTAAATTCCCCTCAAATTACAAGCTCTTAATCTTTCGTGTGAATTGTGATCGGGAGATTAAACTTGCAAGCGGCAATGACAAAATGGGTCCTACACTTTCACCGAAGACCCCTGTTTCAGTCAATTACCTTTCAAGTGTCTAAGGTATACCTGTTATAAATTCACGTCGTGACCTGCATCAACAAACCCGAATAAACTCGGCGAATTTTATCCCTCCTTTTATCTTATTTACGTAAAGAAAATTTCAAAAGCGACAGGCAGTAAAATATCATGAAGCTGTTACGAAGTAGATTTATGTATTATATATATATATAAATATATATATATAATTATTCTGCTATTCAGGACGCCGGGTCAACTAGTAAGATAAAAAAAGAAAGTTATTCAATCAGTCAATAATCACCTTATGTCAAAAAATAAAGTTTGTAAAACACTTAAAATTCTTTTAATAGAATTTATTTCAAATTTCTTATTAAGATACCTACTTATTACATTTCACTTTATTTTTTCTTAAACTTTATGAGATGGTATTAAAGTTCAAATTGCCTTTTAAGCATTTATTACGAATCGATTGTATGGGAGTATAAAAATGTGTTGTTTTGGACGTTTTCAGGCAATTTTTGAAATTTTTCTCTCCCTAAGAACAATCCTCGTACTTCAAGGAATATTCTAAAAAAAGAATAAGCGATATCGGGTTAGCTGCCTTCTTGATTTGCGTTTAGCAACACATTTTACGATTTATTTATATAACATGCAGGATATTTGGGGACTGCCCCGGAAAACGAAGACAGGTGATAGCACTAATGCCACCTTTGATGAAGGAACGGAATAAAATTCGATCCTGATTAAAAAAATCATATTTTTAAAACGTTTTTAGCGTTATTTACGCAAAAAAATTAATAAAAATGTTCTTTTGATTATGGCTTTGATAAAATTTTTTATTCCAACTGTTATATTGAAAGAGAGAAATGAAAATATACCAAATTTCATCCGAGTGCAGTAACAAAAAGCGATTGGAAAGCTTTGCGTTAAAAAACTTAGTAATCAAATCATTGATATACAATAAAGGAAAAAGTAACCAATACAGTGAATGGTCAAATATTTGTGGATGGAATATTAATACTGGCGGTATTTCGTGGTATAACCCGCATTAATAAATATTTAAAAATAAATTGTTGTTTGTTTGTTTCGCGAAAACTTGAGTACCAATATCATACTAGACCAATTTGGATAAATTCAGTCTGGAACCATTCGTGGAGGTTAACGGAAGGATTTAAAGGTGAAACATGTAGAAATTTTTTAATTAAAATTAAATACGTGATAATTTTATATATACTCTTTCATGTCAAACAATATGTTCATATTTAAATTTATTTTTAATTTCTATTGATACTTGTGTATCTTTTGAACACAAGAACATCTTTTGAAGACAATGAACGAATCTATCCAATTTTTATATCGAAATATAAATTTTCATTCAAAATAATGTTGTGGGCCATATGTAGATTATTAACTTTCAGCCGGTGTACCAGACCAGTTATTTTATGGCTATAATTTTTTATTTCTAAACCGACCGAAATAAACCAAACAATAAAGTAACCCTAAATATTAAGTCAAGCTTACTATAACAATGAAAACCGCATTAAAATCTGTGAAACATTTTCTACAATAGGGCGCACAAAGTCAGAGACAGACGAAAATTTAAAAAATCGTTGTTTTCGGTTCTGTTATCTTAATAAAGGCCCCCGTTAATCGTTTTTCTCATATATCTTCAATGTACCGACATCGATCAGTAATATTTTTATTACTTTAACAAGAAGATATTGATTTGGTTTTAAATATATTTTGCTCATATGTTACTATTTCTATAAACACAATGATCCAAATGGTTTAATTGAGATATAGAGAGGATATGACAATTTCTATAAGCTTTGCAAACACGAATCGTAAATTAAATTCAAACGGGACTTTGAAATTATTGAAATTGACTCCTATTTTTTTCAAACCGACTTTACTAATGTGACTACTTAGTATACTACTACGCCCCACTGTTCAACTCGAGGTAAGTATATGTAAAAATTATTTTTCGTGTCAAAAGGAACCTTACACATTAAAGCATTTGCTAGTAAATGGAGCACCGTATCATCATGGGGTTTTACGATTGTGTACCGAACCCTAATTATTTGCGTGTCACGCAATAAATTCAACTACGAGTATATGCTATTGAAAGACCCTTTAAAATCGAAATAGTTTCTTTGGAGATTAGGAATTATGAGAAAAACTAAAAACAAATATTTATCGAGTTTCTGTTCTAAGGACCCATATATAATTTCGAATGTATTTAAAAATCCCTTAATGTGAAGAAACAGTAGCCTAAATGTGATTTATTTGTATAGTTTAATATTATATCTATACATATAGTAATACAATAGAATCCGAATTTCTGTACTCAATGAATTAACCCTAAATTATTTTGAATGACACACTTAGAAGTGATTGACAAAACTGAGATGAACGCGAAAGCAATAGCGGTTATATAATAAAAATTATAACGATTCATTACTCAGTCATATAATATTTCACACCAATGTAAAAACATTCAATTCATTGTAAGTCGTAAATTCATTTACTTTCCGACAAGGAATAAAAGCTATTGCGAAGTTTTCTTGCATCCAAATTGAGCCTCGGAGGCTTTCAATTCAACTTTCGTAAGAACAATTCGTGGCAAAACCAGGGAAATGATAATATTAATGTCGAGAACCTAAAGTACCTTCAACAGTTATATAGGAATTAACGGAGACGTTTATCATTAGACAAGTGATAAATGTATTAAAAGTTTCATTGCATTTTGTGTTGTTAGAACCGTAAGAAATTGTTCTTAACGTAACTTTATGCAACAAAAACATATTATACATTATAATATTTCAAACTAAAATGTAAGTCATATGTTTTTTTACAAAATTTATGTTTTGTTAGGTCTAGCTACCTACGTCTTCTATAGTCCATATAAAATATAATAAATCAGTAAAATAGATACATTTTTTTTTGTTTGGTTTGGAAATCCTTCAGACTGGCTGACGATAAGTCATCTAGTCATGCAATTTGTTCAATATTATATATATAAAAATGTAATTTATATAATTATATAACAATTTACATTAATCATATTGCCCACAAAACGCCGCTTATGATCCAGAAATAAAGTGTATTAGCAATATTTACGGCTTCAATTTGCCTTTTATTTTTAAAAGCTGTTAATAACATACAATTATGGATCTTACTAGCGTGGATCATGATTTCACCAGCATTAATGCGATGTATAAATTACTTCTAGTGTCAAAAACATCGCAAATTTAAAAACTTGCTCTTAGTAAACTGCAATAACTTCAAATGCATAATAATAACACCATTAGTTTAGCTGGATTCGATATAAAACATTCTTAGTATA
Source organism: Hebomoia glaucippe (assembly GCA_025727935.1). Classification (NCBI taxonomy): domain Eukaryota; kingdom Metazoa; phylum Arthropoda; class Insecta; order Lepidoptera; family Pieridae; genus Hebomoia; species Hebomoia glaucippe. Next base: position 4,415,087 of record JAOSYY010000008.1, on the reverse strand, counting down.
ACATTTTCTACAATTTTCTTGCCAAGTAAACAAAGGCAATACTTTCAAACATAGGGGTTCTGTTGAAAAGTTTCTAGATAAACTTGCTTATTAAAAGTTATAAGATCAAAGACGTTTCGTGTTATTTTATTTCTCATGCTTCGAAAATGTTTTTTTCATTATTTATTGCTTAAATTTATATATACTGACACATTTTATTTTGACCTGAAGCCTAGTAGTTTTAAAGTTGTTCAGCTAGAATAGTAGATTATAAATGCGTGAAAAGAGGTTGGAAACAAATACTTTATGCACGCAATGTGAGTTGGTCATGCAATTCGACAAAAAACGTAATTGCCTTTGATATTTTGGAAGGCGTTAATAATGTGCTTTGTGTGTATGTATACATATACGACTATATTTTGTTTAAACACCTAGCTTAAAACGTTTAAAGGATAGTGTTAAGCTAGATTAGCACATTACATATACTTAAAATATGTTAGAGAATACTTACTTTAATTAGTTGATGTTACTAGTAAAATCATACAAAAGACAAAATTGCCTTTCATTTTTAAAAGGCATTTTTTTATTTCTTATGTACTTGAGGATGTGTAACAAGTTTAGCCTAAATTATAGGTTATATACTTAGTTATCTAGTAGGACTAATCCTTTCAGTATCAATTCAGCCACTTCAGATTGGCTGGAATAAACAGATAGACAAAAATATTATAAATTGTATTTCTGTTATCTGTACCATATACTTTTTTACACATTAAAACGCTTTTGATATTGTAAACATAAAAAATTTGTTGATATAGATGTAGGTAATAAATAGATAGATATAGAGATATAAATGTATTGCGTCAGTGTTTTATAGCCAAACAATAGGCACTGCTGTCGAATTTTCATTGGTACAATGTAAAAAGGCTAACATAATAAAAGAAACATTTCACTTCGTTCTTACTGTTTAATAAATACTCAAAAACATCTAAACTGCTAGTACCATCGAATTAGACTGTAAATTTACGACATCACAAGAATGCAATCAAGATGAAAGCCTTGCTAACACAGATGAGGACTCTTTAACTTGTATATACTATTCGTATTTATTGATTACATTTGAAGCTTTACATCGTTTAATTTGTATGTAAAGAATTCACTATGCCCGTATAGAGTGAGTAATGGATAGCAGACAAACTTATTGCTCCGTCGTAAGTTTTATGAGAGTGATAAGCGAATTTACTGCCTTGTTAGAAAATGGCAGATCAGGCTCCATGTGTAGTAATCAGTGGCTGAGCGAAAACGATATTAATTTTAAAACTCACCCCAAAACCACTTCGGAGGGTTGTCACCAAACTTTATTTTGAGAGTTTATGTTATAACAGACATAATTAGGATTTTTAGGGTCTAATGGCTTTTTGGAGGTTTAATAGATGAATCAAAGTTTGTCGTAGTTTATCGATTAATCCTCTTGCATGAAATTTTTCATAAGCCTAATAAATGTTTTAACTAGGTAAATATTAAATTGTATTTATAATATATATTTATGAATAAGACCGTTAATATAATCAACGGTGATAAAGAAATATGCGATCTCAGTGCCTATATTCATTTTAGAATAGTTTTCTATAAGTCAAATTATGTATATAAAATTTTCCATCTTTTTCATGAATATCTCTTAAAAGAAGCTTTATGTACTTATGTGGATGAAAAATAGTCTAAAGTGTTGTACTATAAAATCCAATAATTAAAGTCTGTAAAAATATAAAATTTAAAGATTTTGTTTGTAAAATCAAAATAATTGAGTTTTTTAGAGCATAGCATATGAAGGTATATTTAGAAAGTATAATCTTCATAAATAATATCTAAAAATGTTTGTACCTTGTCAGTTTGTAAATAAACAAAATCTGCCTATACAAATCTAGAAAGGCACAGGCAGACATCCTCTTTTTTAGTGATTAAAATAATCCAAGAAAACAAGAAATATATTATCATCAAACGCAACGGGTTAATATAAAAACGAATTGAATGAACAAACAATGAAACGAAATATAATCGCACATAGAAGGAATTTTTCATTCTGAAGTATAATACCGAGTTTAATTTCATTGAGACTCGACTGTCACTAAACCTAACTTACTGCCCTATGATTAATGGAAGCATTACGGTGGATTCTTAATTAAGTGCCAGCAAACGTTATAATAAAGATATATTTTATTCATTTGAGTGACGTCGCCTCAGGGTAGCTTTGTATATTGAAAAGAGAAGCGTTTATGATGCAACTTTTAAATGATCTTAACAAGAGGTACTCATATAAGTCGTATTATTTCCGTAATAACGTATTTTTTAATTATTTACGGTAAAAGTTAAATTGCAGCGTCTGTTTGTGTTATCAAAATGAAAGGTTTCAAAATAAAAAATTTGTATTCAAAACATACAATTGCTTGAAAAAATATATAGTATTGGTAACAAATACTTTATATAATTCTTTGTCTGTCTGCCGCTTATTACAATGATCTCAAAAACGGCAGGTTTAAAATATCCCGTTAAAGAAACGGGATATTTATTGAACCATAGCTTATGTAATTGCACGTAACATAGTATACTTTTGTATGATAATAAACTCATCTTCATTATCTTTATGATTTATACATAATTTCACCATAGTTAAAATAAACTCGGTCGAATTCTTGGGGCACCGTTAAATTTTTGTAGTTCTAAGACACTGTCTATGCTATGATGAATATGTTAGCACTTTTTTCAAAAGTAGTTTATTAGGCCGAATTTATTTAGGATTATCTATTTCCAATTTTATTGAATACTTATAGTTATCGCTTTATTGTTTATGGGTAAATTCATTGAATAACACGCAGCTTATATTAATATATTCTTTGTATAGATATGGATATTATAATATAATTTTTTTGTAGCTAAATTACTATTAATCAATCAAAACATTTTTACATCACAGATATAAATTATTATACTGTTAATTTTGTACAGTAGATGCCTGTCTTGTGATACTTTGCTTTAAAACTTTTAGCAGGCGTCTCATGATAAAATAACTGCCAATAACTTTAATTATACAAAGACTATATTATGCTTCAAAATACGCTTTATCCACTTGTGAAAACTACAACAAAATTGAGTACTTCCAGAGATGAGCAAGGCTTGTAGTACAGACAGACATAAAAAGTTTAAAAATACTTTATGTTCTATAACTCTTCTGGACACGCGGTTCCTATTTAATTATTGTATGTATAGATATGTTTCTTTTGTAAGAAATCTTATATGAAATAGGTTAAGATTTTGTATGAAAATATACATAATAGATGGAAAGGTCTTTATGAGCAATGAGCGAATGCTACAAAAAAAATTCTAAGATCATTGCATTGCTTGTTTGATTGTAAATTTAGTAGTTCCACGTCATAAATATTCAAATAACAAACGAATAACCAAATATTTCATACGAACTACGAAGCTTTAAACGCGGAGTTGGATTGGCGGGGGATTATTTAGAATTATATTATTATTTTAAGTTGCCTTTGCCCTTGAATTTTTAAGAGTAAGGTCGCTCGAGTCTGAATTTTCGAATAAACCGTTAATATTCGAATTTAGTGAACAGTACAATACCTTTTAATGATCACTAGTTTTAACATATAATGTGGGTAAGTCTAAGATTTTTAAAATATTCGAAATAATGATTAGTTGCGAGTACATCACAGATTAGTTAAAAATTTCTACTGATTTTTAAACTTGTCGCATAATATTGTGACTGAAAACAAATGGTACTTCCCAAACTTTCGATGTGATCAAATTATATTCCATAAAAGTAGAACTAGGATGTCAAAGTGCAGCCTGTCACTTTAGAGTGCGTCCCGGAGTTTTAGCAGGACGGAGGCAAGTTCGAACTTTGCTGTGGTCACAGAAATAAAACTTTAATAAGCTGCGGGTTTGTAAGTTTAACTTTGGATCACTTTTGGTTTGCCAATTATTTGAAATATCACAAAAGTTATATATTAAAATTATTAACTAACTCCCAAAGGCAAATCATGAAATATCTGATCATATCTCTATACATTATAGCTAGCGTTTCGGTCGAATTAACTCCGGAATTACCTTGCCGGAATGCAGTACCTCTCCCTCTAAACCATGGTCACCGCCGCGATCATCCTCTTACGTCATTACATCCCCATGTATACTTTATATATTACTTACTTTATGTATTACTATATACTTACTATACTAGTAATTATACTTTTGTTATGTCCTCCTATATATATGTACAAAAACTATTGATTATTAATATAAAAATTTAGATTATTGTTATTGTAATTCTTGACAACTAAATTGAACTATTGTTCACATATCGATAAACTGAATTGACTTCTTATAATCGAAAGACATTATAGCTGAGCTAGATCGTTTACTAATTATTTAATGATTTGCTGATAAAAATAATAATTATTAATGATATGTTAACTTCATAGCAATCATGGTCTGGATAATTAAATTAATCCAGTATTTTGATATATATATATATATATATTTGCAAGGAGTATGCTATCATGAATTCCTGTAATAACAGGCATAACAAATTCTCTAGGAGCGGATAGAGGATTGTTCGAAAACAAAATTAATTGCACATTCACCGTACAGCCTGAACGAAGCTTATTCAATTCGCACTGCTCAGCAACAAGTCTATTGAAATGTTTATACTTGTCTAACAACCTGTTGGATTCAATTGATATATGTTTTCTTATAAAGAAACCTATTTTTTGTGATAGAATTTATAAGTTAACATTTAAATTATACCTGACCACATAAAACTTTAAGCTGTATTTTTGTTACGGCACCATGTCTATTATGAATCGATTCACGATTGTCGGTGATGTATAAATGAGAAATGACCACAGACCAATAATAAACAATTAATGACACAGGGCAAATGATTATTGACTCATGACACATGACACGTGACACATTACACATGACATAGACAAATAACATAGACGTGGCACATGACACATGACAAATGACATATACGTTAAATGTCAAGTATGCAGCAAACATCAACTATCACTAAACGGAACTAAAAAGATATTAGTATATGAAAAATAGCTTATATTTAATTAATAGCTTTTGAATTTATTAATTCTTAAGTAATGTGGAGAATGACCATTCGTTCAGATTTAACGGCGTTAACATATACTAAAATAATTCGTTGTAAAAACTTTTACAATATTGATTAAATTTACATATATTTTTCAGTAAACTTCGATTAATAAGGTCTACTTACTACATTGTTGAAAAAGGCCAGTTAGTTTTCCAAGCGACTATTAAAGCAGAACGAGGAACTAATTAAAGGGGGATGGGGAGAGGGCGCGGCAAACACCAATCTCCGAACAGTTAGTTGCACGTACTACGGCTGATTACAAGTTGCAATAGATAGACACGCGAACAAGTAGATTAGCCTACTCTTTGTCACGAGAAGCTTTTCAACTTTTTGTCATAATATTTGTATAAAAGTCTGAAGACTTTCTGTCATGGTTAAATATTGTAATCAAATAACGACAACAAAAATAAGCTGCTCAGATGATCTTATTTTTTACAGACTGAGTGACAAAGATAAGAACATTTGGGTAACAGAAATGTTACCGAAATGTTCTTATTAAAATTTAATACCAATATATTCTCACCTCCTTCATTAAAATCGGCTTAGTTTAATCATTACGTTGAAACATACGTAAATATGAACAGGCTTTTTAGAAGTGGCATAGAATTTAAACATATCTGTATATGTTATATGTATATATTATAGTCCCTAAACACCTGTGTGTTTGGGGACTACTCCCGAAAACGAGAACAGGTGATAGTACTAATGTCACTTTTGATGACGGGACGGAAAAAATCGATTAAATCAAAAGTCATATTTTTATTACTTCTAATTAGCAGTTTTTACGCTCCATCTTGTAAAAATACATTACTTTACTAAAAAGAAGCACTAGCAATGAAGCATGATAACAAAAACAGCTGTACAAACATGATGGAGCGAAATAACGCTAATAAAACGTTTTAAAAATATGTTTTTTTTTTTAGTCAGGATCGAATTTTATTCCATTCTTTCTTCAAAGGTGGCATTAGTACTATCACCTGTCTAAGTTTTCGGGAGTACTCCCCAAATAGCCTGTATACCATATTGAAAATAAAGACTATAGATTATAACTAGCAGTGCCCCTTGGTTTTTTATCATAGGGGGGCAAACGAGTATACGGCATGTAATTACCGTTGCCCATGGACTTCAGCAAGACAAGGGGACTTGGAAACATTTTGCCGGCCTTCCAAAAAATAATAAGTCTATTTCTTGAAAGCCACCGTAACGTAATGGTTCGAAAAACCTCAAGCGAAAGCTGATTCCACAGAGTGCTGTACATGGTAGGAAATGCGTAAGATAACGCAATGTTTTCAACCCAGTTAATTTTATGTATACATGATGATGACATACTGGTGATGATGATGGTGATAAAGGCGTATGTTACGCGTCATAGTATAACTTACTTGTTAATGAAGGCCCAGTAAAAATGTAAAGAGCAGATTGGGAGATTAACCGGAGCAAACAATCAGAACAAATATATAAATTATGTTTCTGTTATCTGTATCTTCACAGGAGTTGAGAAAAGACTATCGTTTTGATTTTTTTAAATTTCTAGTATTGGTAGATTGAATAAAAACGCACTGAGGCGAAGATCTGTTATCTATCGCATGTTTAGTTATTACAAAAAGTATTGGTCGCCTAATAGTCGAAATTCGATCATAATTATTTTAAAATATAAGTTTGAACACTATTAAGCTTTTTCTGTCCAAAACTGTACAATGTGATCATAGACTTTAAATGATATATAACAGTCAAACAAAACTATGGTAAAAATTAACTAATACTACTTTTGTTTTTATTATATTTGTTTTAAACCTTTTCTTTAATGTTGGTTAAAAGTTGAAAAATGCCACGTAATGACGTGACTAACCCGATAGTTAAAATTAGATGCTACCATTTTGTCATAATAAGAATGTAAGTAATCTAACTATAATGTAATTTTTAAACTACTTGGAAGAGTGCCAGGTAACGTGAAGTGAGGTTCTCACTTCAAAATCATTGGTTGGTAGATAATCAAATACGAAAGAATCTAGTTATACTGACACTCACTATGAAATAATGAGTCAATGTGTGCAGTAGCAAAGCAGACACAGAAATAAGTCCCTCATATCTCCTACTAGGACGATTGTTAAAAAATATATTTAAAAACTATATTTGTATTAATGGTATAAAGGAAACACTGAATTGTTTACTTGTATGTTAGTATGTTTGTAATTAAACTTAAAATATGTAGACATCTATACCTATAGTTCAAATTAAATTAATATTAATAATATATAACTTGGATGGGACAACTTATACTAAGTTGTACTACTGGCAACATAATTCTAACTAATATTATAAAAGAGAAAATATGTTTGTTTTGATACACACATTCTTGAAAAAAAACAACACTTAAATTGATTCCTTTTATTAACTTTCTTGAACGTGTAACTCGCCTAGTCTACAATATTATTTATTAGCTCTTTTATTCATATAAATGTTCATAAACCTAATAAGTGTTTTACCTAATGAGGCCTTAAAGCGTGTTTTTATATTAGTTTATAATTATAATTCTTGATAGTTTATAATATTACTAACTTTTGCCAACGAATTAAAGGCAAAAGCCAAAGGCTTCTGAGGCTATATAAATTAATGGCTATTGTGCACTAAACGTTATCATAATAATATATCAAAAGGTTTTAAATATTTACACTATAATACTCGTTAGGGTTAAGGAATTTTTAGGACTAAAAAAGTAGTTTTTGAAAGCTCTACCAGTATCTCAGGTTAATATTTAGAAATACGTACAATATATAAGATAGAAACATATACCTACAGACCTTTGCTAAAATAATAACGGACTCGCAAATTGCGTCGCAAAAGAACGTCATTCAAAAGGTAAAGAAGTAAATCAAATTTATTCTAGAGTACGCTCTACAAACAATTTTCAATAGCCGTGCATGCGTTCCGTGTTAGTGCAATCGAAGTGATACTCCGCGCTATTATCGATGTGAGCTCGTTCGTTTGGCAAACAGAGGGAAATGAAAATCTGTTCGGACACATGACTCAAAGAATTAGGTTGTGACCTACGTATTAAGGTCTTATTAAATTTTAGATTGTTAGCTTCCTGAAGTTCTTTGCTTCCGATTTCCGTTTTATGAGAGAATTTGTATTACTTGTATTACTAATGACTTGTACTGATGACTTGTAATTGTATTAAAGATGATGACAGGGGTGATGATGATGTTACGCGTCATAACATCGGTTATCTGTCAGAGGAAATCACATCTTAATTGGTCCAGCCGTGTAAAAGATTAGCCGGAACAAACAGACAGACAAATATATAATAAATTGTGTTTCTGTTATAAATTAAAAGCTCAGGATAGCGTAACAAACTCGTCTTTAGTTTATTCTTAAGACTTATGTCACCGAAAATTAAGATAGAATATGATGTGTATATAAAATTAGTTTCTTATACATTATTCACATGATATATTTCGTTAATTAATGGAATATTTAGGTTTACTGAGAAAATAAGAAAACAACGTACTTTTCTTAATTAAATGGCACTATGACCGTAAACGTTTCTATAGCAACCCTAGATATATGTATGCAAAACTAAATTTATAAAAGAATAATGTTATCTAAAAATTAATTGGTTCAAAAATGTTTATGAAATATACCGCAATCAATGATCCTAATTCCATTATAATACGTACAGTGGTTTTGACGTGTTTGTTGGCATTAGTCAA
>JAOSYY010000008.1:4386875-4406122 GCA_025727935.1 Hebomoia glaucippe | reverse complement strand
AAATATACCGCAATCAATGATCCTAATTCCATTATAATACGTACAGTGGTTTTGACGTGTTTGTTGGCATTAGTCAAAATACAGATTCAATTTTATTTTGAGTATGAATTTTTCAATACAATCCTCATTTAGAAAGTATTTTAGAATTTTAACTAAGTAGTGTAAGAGGATGTCATGCGCCCACGCGGCCGTCCCCATGAACTCGAGTCAATTTACCCTCCCACCACCATAGACTTTTATACCTGCCAAAAAGTTTCTCGAAGGGAGGGCGCTTCGTGTGCGAGGTAGTTGTGTCGAACGAACAACGTAATTATACAGTTAAATGAAACTATAGTTTCATAAAAATACTTTACTAAAACAAAGAACCAGCAATGAAGCAAGATAACAAAAATTGCTGGACTAACATGATGGAGTGAAATAACGCTAATAAAACGTTTTAAAACTATGAGTTTTATAAGTCAGTCAGTTGTGCGTCATGGTGTGCGTAATTCAACTACTCCGAAACGGCTCGATTGATTTTCATGAAATGTTATATGTTATATGTCTGAGTATTGGATAGCATCTATTTTTCATCCCCCGAAATGTTAAGGATCTCCTATTTTTGTTTATTATTTTTTAGACAAAGTTTGTTTTTATTTTTTTATTATACAACATAGAACCCTGCTGGGTCACTTAGTAATATAATATACCTTGTATAACGTCCTTTTTTGGTTGGTTGACTGGACCCAAGTCAATAGTGTGTGTAATACTTTATATTTGGTGTGTTTATTTGTATTGTCAACCCACTTTGTGGATCGAATTCAATGAAATAAATCAAAATATTACCGTTACTTAAAATTCCATTTCCATGTTAATTAATCCACAATCAAAATCGTGTTTGTAGCTTTCAGTGGTAAAGATGATCAGTCCAAATCTTATTAGGGGGTCGACATTAAGTTCATTACAATATTAGCCACCAAACGGTCTGCTCACGCTGATTAACATCTAATTTATTACCACATTCTGGGCACACCCGAAAATAATCAAGATAGATTGCCTGTATCCATAAAACAAGTTCTAATTACGTTCGTATCTCTGTTATGTTTTGATTGAAATTTTATTTGTAGCCGTAGCAAAAAGTTTGCTGTAGTTCTTGTTCGCTAATGATTTATTATTAGGCTTTTAACTCGATGAGCTTTATATAGATAACTTGTCTAGGAACAACTGGTATGTTTTTCTATTAAAACTTGTCAAGTTATAAATTCTCTTTGACTGGTAGATTATCAACAAAACTGTATTAGTAAATTTTCGTAAAAAGTCTAAAGTAAACTGTTATAAGGCTATTCCAATATGCATAAAAATATAAATTATATCTAAATCGTACCATTATACAAAATCTTTATTTGATTATGGATTACCATTAAATTGCAAAAAGAAACATTAAACGTAATCTTTTAATGTTCTTTTCGTAAATGCATAACTAGTGTTAGTTCTTAAGAATTCTCTGAATTAAAACATAATTTATACTAATCCATATTTAATTGAGGTAGTAAGGTTCTTTTCACATAATATATAACAATTATTTACAAGTTCATCCTAATTACGTTGCGTATGGTTGAATTCGTAGCATCTGTAGCACTCTTGTTTATTCGTAGACTTCGTAGCACTCGTAGCACTCGTGGACAATCCGTGGAATTTGTTGAACTGTTAAAAGTGTATATATTTTTCAAGTAGCTGCTTTCATGAGAATGATTAGTATTTAATAAGGCTGATTTCATCTGCTTTTGCGGATGTTGAAAAGCATTATATTTGTCCCAATGTTGCTTGGATGTATTATACGCGTTGATGCAGTTATTTATAAAGGTTAAATTGAATTTTGTTATAGCCCTAAGCACAAATTTCACCATAGTACATCGCAAAATACCAAATTCCCGCATCCTGACGCTTGGGGATCCACAATTATGCCCGTCCCGCAGAATTTCTTGCCTCACACGATCGCTTCGTGTGAACACCGAAGCCGGCGATTTTTTGAAATCGATCAGATTTAATCTAATTTATACATTTGACACTGTTAATAGTACGTTTTTAAAATGGTAGATAAAATTAATTGGCGCTCCCATAACGATGAACAAATCCTTTCCCAGTTCAAATCCCTACTTCTGCCGATAGAAATGTAATGTTAGTATTTTTATAGAGAAATGTTGATTATGTAATATCGTGAAGGCACGCACAAGCCATTTCGTGTGATCACTACAATGTGCTGTGACTCGACATAGGTTGCCTTAACTCTTATGTTATTTTATAAGATAAAAATAGTAATCGACATTTTGTGTTAAGAAAAAAAATGAAAAATTTTTAAAAATTAAATTTTTACGTATATCTTAAACAAGACTACGACAAAGTAGTTGCTGTCATTGAATACTTTTTTAATACCGAAACATTCATTTTCTTTTCATTAAAGGCCGGCAGCGCATCCCTGAGCTTCTCTGGTCTAAGTGATATCCATGGGTGAATGAAATTATTTAGCAGGAGGTGAGACCTCGTTTACCCCCTATAGTAAAAAGAAGTTTTAGGAGATTTTGTAGATCAATATTATAATTTTTAATAATAATAAACTTTGAAGGCCTTTTTAAATATTTACAATTGTTTTTTTATATTGCACCTTATAAAACGCCCCGCTAAAAAGATTGATCAAAATAAGCTCATCATATCTTAGTACGGGCCTCTTAGGTGCGGGCTTAGTAAGGACGGCGATTGTCTTAATAATATATCTAAGAAATACAGTTAACATAGGACACTACTGACTTATAAACAAAAATTGTCAAGATTCGGCACACGACGTGGTTAAACTTCGTAGAATAATCACTCTTTGTTAGGAACATAGTAATAATAGTGTAGGTCAACACCATCTGCTGCCGCCTGATTTATGACATCTCGAGAAAAAAGTTTGCTCTCCGACCGTTCACACGATTGCGGTACGATACGCTTTGATTTAAATAAATCTTGGCTATATTCATTCCTTCGTTTTTAGTTTACTGTCAATTAAAAGCTAGCTTAATAGCTATAGTTTAAAAATGTTTTCCAAGTGAAACTTTTATTACCTTGCCTAAAACTTTTTCATCGATCTATTGTATGTCGCATGACGGTTGGCCGAGTACGCGAAAAGTGAAAGGTGCACAATAGAACAGCCGATTTTACCGTGGTTTCATAAAACCACTCAATAATTTTTATTAAAACTTTCACTAAAGAGAAATATTTTAAAGTGATTTTTTGCATGACAGTTAATAAGGTAACCTAACGTTTTAAAGGTGATGTTTATGAATTCTGTTATCATCACTGCTTTTAAGATCAAGGCATTCGGATACATTAAGACAATAAAATGAGGAAATTAGTTGATATGCCACGAATTTGTTTTGTACCTTGAAAATTCTCATTAAATTAGGATAGTAACATTTGAAGTGATATTATGGTAACAGAAAGTCGTATAGATATCGTGTAAACGGTTATAGCATATTCGCATTTGACGAAAAAAGTTTATTTTCACGAATCAACGTAGCGTCGCTTCCACATATATATAATGTTTTCTCATTAAAAAATGTGTATTTTTAATGCGCTCCTTAAAACAACCTGCTTTTTATAATGTACGAGTATATTTTATGGATCTGCACGATATCGCATTACCAGTCGAATGGTTTGATATTAATGTATAAATTCATGAATAATTTCGATATGAAATGCAATGTAATTGGGTGTTTTTAAAGATAAAGTATATTTAAATAAAAATATAAATTTGGGTCAAATAAATAAAGGAAGATTTCTCATATTTGAACGTTTAATTATTTCCAGTTATTATTTACTCAACACCTACTTTTAAAACAATATAACTAAAACGCGTTTATAATATTTAGTGTAAATGTTACATTTTCGTATTTAGTTAATGCTTCAACTTTTAACAGTTCTTAAAGGTAAAAACTTTTTATTTACATAGGAATCGAATTTATTGGGTTTGGAATTAAATAAAACAGCAAGTTCTTTTTCATATTTTATTTTCCTTTATTATACTCAACACTTATTTTTTCCATACATTGGATACATGTATTTTATAACTAGAGAATGCGTTACGCACGTATATGGTTTTTGAAGGTACAACAAAGATTTCAAGAGGTATATAAATAATATTAATTAATAAATATTATTAAATTATATTTGTTTAACATAAATTGTTTATTTTATGGCACACTTTAGCTTAATAATTAAATTTACAAATTTTGCTTCTAATACATTTTTCCATATTCCCTTAAATAAATTGACTTATTTTGCTAAGTCCATATCGGATTTCAAAATCTTACTTTGCACTACGAGTCTTTTCAATGAATGCCAGTATTGGCATTATTAACTATGTAATTATATTACATGCTTGAAATATTGGCTTTAATACGAACTAGATATGGTGCATTTCCTTGAAAATTATGTGTATTTTCCAAAATAAAGACTTTAATTATATTCATTAGCTACAAATCCGATTAAAGATTTTAAAAGACGTTTGCAGAATAGTTCGTTAAATTCATGCCTCTTTTAATTTTGAGCGTTTGTATAATTTTTTTTTACCATATCTAGCTCAGCCTTTATGGACGGACATCACTGTACATCCATTTTTATCCGTAACAATGCCATCTCTATTCTTATCATTTAACTTATTAAAATACAAATAAAAAACTTTGGTTTTTTATAACCCGTTATTATTATCGTATGTACTTCTTATGCGCTCTGGGCTTCACAGACTTTAACAGTGTTGCCGTAATATTGTGTGCAATACATATGTTCTCAATTTGAAATTGGTTCGAAATTTCATATTTTTTTATAATAATTCATATACAGAAAACCTCCGAAAATTTGAACAGAAAAATTCCAATCCCTTCTAAAGTTTGATATGATTTTTTAATTACATGCCTTTGGCATTACATAATATACTAAACTATAAAAGTTTTAGGATTAAATGCATACTCACTATATTTTATAAAAAAACTTTTAGTACAGAGTGGAAGTTTTTGTTTAATATAAAATATGATAGAGTTATGATCACAGAATATTTTATATCGTAAAAATTAAATATAAGTTACGAGAAACCAGGTGTTGACAAATTATTAATCTAAGAGTTTTTTTTTAGAAAATTCTTATCTGTAGATACTAACATCGATATTATTGTAGTAGGTAAATAGACTAACCTATTATATACTTCGTTATAACATAATAATAATGCTAGATTACGAAGATGTATTTAATTAGATACGGTTTAAAGCTATTCTAATAACAAACGACTTGATACTACAAAACTTATACCAAAAATAGGCCCCACGGAATGTACGCAAATAATATGAGATAAAAAATATAGTAATACTATGCCGCAAATTGAGTATCTTCTTTGAGATATATATAACTAACTTACATGCTAATATTATCTAACTAATGGCTCAAGCAAATATAACCTGTTGTAACCGTTCGCTAAAACATCGCTCGCCACAAACACGTTATGTCACAACAAGTTCTATTTGTTCTAAGTTCAAAATACAAGTACATTATAACGAACATTATCTAATTGAAGGATATCTCTACGTTATCATCAAAGACCCTGATACTCATCTTACACGATGAGATCCGAATAATACAGAGGACACCTAGTTTATAATAGATAATATATATCGACAAAAATGAGTCGATGCTCAGTACATTCAAAGTATAGTATTATTTCAAGAATTCCGATTCATGCCATTAACATTTTAGTTATATTAGCCACATTTATAATAATATTTGTCAGCATTTAACCTATCGTTATCAGTGTCATATATATATGTAAATGTTATATATTAATTAGCACAGTCTTTAAGCAGAGCGAGCGAAATTACAATACGAGAGACGGAAAAACAAGTGTGAAATATTTATTGTAATAAAATGCACTCTAGCATATCAGCTAGACATCTGAGAGCTTGGCTAACATAAATGAGATCTGGAAGCTGTATCGTCGTCTGAATTATTAAAAGATCCATGACGACGTGGTAATATTTTATCACTTAAATATAATTGTACACATGTAAATAAAGCTACAAAGCTTGCCATGTAAGACTATATGTAGTCTCGTAGACAGCGAATTTCGGGACGTAAAGGGATTAAATAATATTAAGCTGTATCGATTATTCGGGTACAACTTGGGACGCAAAGGGTTAAAGCCGGTAGAAATTCAATGGAACCATTTTTTCGATCGCTTTACAGTTGATATAGTTCGATGGAGTCGGACAGTCTACGACTGTGGGACGCGCGACACGAGCGGTCGGTGTCCCGAGGTGAACATCATACTTGCCTGAAGGTGCCATGCATCATCACCTCCTCCTCGTACTCCTGGTGGCTTGGAGATGCGTACTGCAGTTTGGAAAATATCTTTTATTTACACATTTAGTAGATAAATACTATAATAGTTTTAAGAATGACAATTAATGCTTGAAATTGCCAGTATAATTAATTTTGATTCGGTAATGAAAATATCAACTACTGCTTTCAATTAATCGTATTAACATTGTATAAGATTTTATATACGAGTATTGATCTAATATATAGAATTCTCGTGTCACAATGTTCGTTCTCATACTCCTCCGAAACGACTAGACCGATTCTAATTAAATTTTATATTCATATTCAGTAGGTCTGAGAACCGGCTACTATCCATTTTTCATTAGCTGTCTACCTGAATGTCTTATCAAAATAGATACAACCGTTTAGGTTACTAATTAGACCAACCAAGTATATATTATACTGAATATTAACAAGAGGTGTTTAATAAGGTTTTAAAGTTGGCAATGCGTCTTTTAGATCTCCTATTCTTAGAGGTGTCCATGGACAACAGGAATCGCTTACTGATACTCGTTTGCCTTTCTACCTAGTTTATCATGTAATCTTCTCTGAGGAACAATTGACCCTGATTAACTTTTAATGCTTTTTCATAAACAAAATCGAGGATCGCTAACTCTCATCTAAGGTCTATTGATATTAAGAGTTTGTTCAAAAAGTTTGCCTAAAACGAGCCGTCAAGAAACTTAGTAATTACAGTTTTAAACAAGCTTCATGAAACACTGTTTACAAAATTTAAGCACAATTTCGCGACCTTTGTTAGAATGAAATAATTTTTCTTGAATATTATAAAATACATCTGCGTCAAAGTAGGTTAAATATTGTATAAAATCGAAATAACTAATTATTAAAAAACTAATAAAGCTTTAATATAATAGAAAATTTAAAGAATGAAAATACAATTAAATCTATATTAATATTATAAAACTTAAGAGTTTGGATGTTTGTTTCCTTGAACGCAGTAATCTCAGGAAACACTGGTCCGATTTGAACAATACTTCCGGAGTTCGACAGTACATTTATCAAGGAAGGCTATAGGCTATATTATATTTTTAAAAAATTAGCTACTCTAAAATTCCAATGATGTAACATAAGGTGTAAAAATCGATATGAACGCGAATGTAGCCGCTGGTAGAAGCTAGTTAAGAATATAGTGATTAACAAGGATTTTTTACTGTGGCAAAGCGTGAGGTGCTTTTAACAGAATTCCATAAATACAGTACTTCTACCAATATCGGTTATTAAAATTTAACAACAATTTTATATTTACTCTTTTCTGTAAGAAACTTTTTTTCCTAATCCCACTTAATAAATTTATTGATTTCTTTTCTAATTTTTAGTTTGCTTTTCTATTAAAGCATATTTTTTAGTTATTTTAAATTTTGCCAATCCTGAAGGTCCTGATGAGGATGACATTACATACTACTTCAATTATTGTATTATGGGTTGCTGATAAGTGTGTAAAAATAGAAAACAATTGATGTTTGGAAGTTATAAATTACGCTCAAAGATATCCTTACATAAATACATACATCTGAAGCATAAAAAGCATGTTCAAAATATAATAACTTCTCATTTTCTTTACCCATTACATACATTTCTAGATCATGATAGTGACGTGAAAAACATCTAAATTTATTGTTTTTTCTAGTGGCTCAGTAAGATGTACTTAAGGACATCCAGGGTGGAAAGGACATTGGCTCCCTACTGGGATTGTCATTTTATCGCTTTCTTCCAAATCAATCTTACATATACTAGTACTTAGAGACCGAATAGTCAAGACACTTTATATAATGATAATTCATAGAAAATACCTACGTAAGTATTTTCTAAAAATTTCTATATTAGTTACTAGCGTCGGCCAGTGGCTTGGCTTACGTTCTTTCCGTTTTTTACACCTTCCGTTACATTTAGTAAGTAAGTAAGTAAGGGACTTTTAATAACGACCACTATTTTTTTAAATATAAGCCTATAGCTGTCCTCGATAAATGTACTATGTAACATTCCAAGAAATTTTAAAATCAGATCAGCGGTTCCTGATGTTAGCGAGTTCAAACAAACAAACGCTTAAGCTATATAATATTAGTATAGATTCCGTGCATATGTCGTTTCTATTATAACTTTGTTTATTAATACAGCGCTACACTACAAACATAGCTTAAAACGCCAATAAGTTTTGTAATACTTTTTTGTCTAAACTTAAAATATAAAGAAATGTGTAAGGTAAATACATGTTCTAATAACTTAATAACTAATAAAACATTACAACAGCAAATATTCAATTTCAATATATGTACTTATTGTTCATTTTTGGTCTTAAATGGAATATGTATTTACTAAGTTGTAATTGCAAAAATAAGTTGTGGAATTTGCGTTCGTATGTACACATTGTTTTACTAGACTGGTTACGAAGATCGGACCCAGCGCGAAGGTGTGACTCACTGACGGTGGATTCGCCTTGTGAATCATCTTTGTTACGCTGGTATTAGATTCACAATGCTTTTACGCTGCGCGCTGATACGAATTGGTGGTGTGCAGAAAAACCAATTATGGTTTATAGCACACTTTAGTATTTAAGTATCTTTTTAATATTGTAATAAGTAAATAAATAAATAAATAAAAATAAAACAAAATTATATTACCTCATAGTTTGCGGCATTCCAGTCAATGGCTTCAACGTCTGAGAGTGTCCTGTGTGGGTGCGACTTAACGCTGTGCATCATTGGGCTGCTTGGAGTCCGTATGGGGGTGCCAGGTGGCGTTATGTCTACAGGAATCTTCCGGCTACGGTAACGGTATATCATATATTCCACAAAGCCCACGATCAGCCCCAATCCTAGTCCAGCCAATAGAATGTAAAATAGTCCAGCAAGCTGGCTCAATGTCAATTCCTTGCCATGATTCTGAAAATAGAAATAGATTAATAAAGCTCCTTAAGAGCCTAGGATACGATCTAACAATATAAGATCTCTGAAACCACTTAAACGCGAAACATTGTGAGCATGGATGTTTGTTTCTCTTTAACGCGAACACTGCAGATCTTTATAAAAATATTGCTCATACACAAAAATAACGTATATATTATAATTTTTATATTATACTACTCAAAAATTCTTGTTAATCAAAATTTTAATTTTATTTAAATTTAATTCAGGGTGTACTTTTGTATCTAAGAATTTTGTATGTATATAGAAAGTATATAAATTTTCTAAGAATTAAAAACAGAAGCGATTGAATTTGATCTAGCAAGATAATTCTACGCAGTGAATGCTGTAATCTTAATTTGTTACGGTACTGATTGTGTTCATATAGTCGCATGTATAGAATATATGCGATGGGAAGGCAAAGGAGCATACATTTCACTTTTTGACTTCTCTGTCACTCATGGCCACCTCTAAGGTTAGTAGATCTAGAAGACGCGTTCCTAACCTTAAGGCCTTAATTTTTATTTCGAGTATTCGGCAATCCATAGACTGATATTTATATATAAAAGACATAGTTTAAAATGCTTTATTATTCTATCGATGTTCTAGCATTCTAAATTTATTAACATTAGTTAAAAATAGATCTGGTGCTGGTAGAAATAAAATATAAATATAATTACCTTGTTAGCGCAAGATGGTGGTATAAACCATCTCTGTATAAGACGATATAATTCACCCTCGTTTCTCAAATTTTGTAAAGCCATATTCACTCCATCCCTAAAATAGTATCTCAATTGACACAAATTTTCAGTACACACGTATAATTTATAAAAAAAACTTAACGAAATTTTAACGAAAATTAAAATAAACACACGAGGCCTCTTAAAACCGCACAGCAGTAAAATATTGCAATCGCAATGCGAAATGTTGTAAAATAATTCAATTCGCAATGACATGTTTATTTAGTTCCTATTGGAAATAACTGACCGTAACGGGGATCCTTTTGGGAAGGCAACTGCAAAATCTTTTAGTCCGTTCTCCATTACGGAGATCAGCATTTCACATGGTTTGCTGGTTTCCTGAAAAAGACTATCAGTCAGGTCGAAATGTATTCGCTAAACGACTGTAGAAATAAGACATGAACATATATTTTATAAGTAAACCAAACGGGTATTATAAGCAAACATTACAGTTCTGATCACAAATTTTCGTTTGGTAAGATTATTGACAGTAGTTGTTATTATCATTTGATTATGTAAATATACGCCTATAAAGCAAAGTTATTTTCTAAGATCTACGAGGAGAGATCAAAAAGTAGTGATAAAGGTTATTAATAATTTAATAATTTATTTTTCTACATAGTCTCCGAGTCTCTCTACACACCGAGACCAGGGCTTTTCCAATGCTTCAATCGCTTTAAAAAAAAGTTTTGTCTTGGCCCTGAAAAAAGCTCTCCACAAAATTACCACAATTTAAGAGGAATTTATAAAAGTCTAAAAGAAAACGTTGTAGAGTAACATAAAATAAATAACAATTGATTCTATTCAAGCTCCCTCACTTGCAATTCTTAGACTTAAGGTTTGAAACACCGAAGTAAAATTGCACATAATCACGTAATCAGCCGCAAGATTGTGGAAAAACCGCCGGAAGCAAATTGAACGTGGTTTAATAATATATTTCAACTTCAATTGTTTTCTAACGGAATAAGGGACCAAGAAAATGTTCATAAAATACTTTAGTGAGAAACTATTTAATATATATTATAATATTTATTTTTAAATACATGTTCATGTTATTACTAGCATTTTCTCACGGCGTTGCTCGAATTCATTTCAACCAGTTCTATTTGTCTATCACATTATTCCATTCAGATTATATTATGCTTTGAGATACGCTTAATGTGCTTGTGAACAGCGCAACAAAATTCATTGAGTACTTTCGGAGATTTGCTTGTTCGTACAGATAGGCAAAAAAGGTAAACAGTTTTTGTGTTCTGTTGTTGTTTTCTAAATTCTCTGCAGTGCACTCGTTTTTGCATAAGAATGTACAGACACACGGTTCCTAACAATTTATTATATGTATAGATTATAATGACATAAACAAAAACATAAATATAGAAAGATATGTTTTATTTTTCAAATTTTCTTTTTATTGTAATTATAAGCTGTATAATGTAAGTTCAAATAATAATTATGTTCTTAAGCAATTCAGTTTATTTTTAATAATATACTATATAAAGTTTAAGAATTTATGTTCTAAGGATTAAAATATAGGAAAATTTCATAGTAAGTATTTATCGTTTTTATTGTTTTGTTAGAGATGTAATATTTTATTAAACTACTTACCACAGGGCATCGAGATTCAGTATTTATTGGATTCAATGGTGGATTGAGCTGCGCGATTGTCAGGTGTGTGGTTAAATTCGCCGTGTATATTACAATTACGAACATTGCCGCAAACCACCAAACTCCACTCACTAACCTGCCAGATAGAGACCTGAAAAAAGTTTCTTATTATAACTTCACAAATTACACACGTGGAATCTTAAATCGATTTAATTCCTGACTTCAAATTGTACAGCCACGTGATTTATTTATATTAATTAAAGTAAAAAAGATATCTTTTTTATTTTTTACTCTATCTTTTAACCCTGGCAGTTTAAATTCTCGTGGTTCTTATGCATATATCTGATAACATTTAAGCAGTAAATGGATAGAATAACTTGACCTAAAGAATTTACGTTTACTAATAAGAAAATTAGTTCGGTAATAAAATCGAGTGAGTATTAATCGTGTTGTTTTTAACGATCATTGCAAAATAATCAATAAAATTCTCATTAAAGTGTCTATAATGTGTTGATTACTGTCTCTAACTAATATTTATTACGTTAAAATGTTTATAGTAAAAATTAAAGAACGAAGATCCAAATGCTCTAACCTCGGAGTGAAACCACTCGACTGTTGCATAAAGGAGCCCAGTGCAAACCAAATGGCATTCCATAATGTAAATGTATTCTCAAGCGTCGCCTGTAAAGATGTCAATATTTACTCAAAGTGTGTACATACGAAGTCGTCTTTTAGAGCTTGTCAGAGATCTCAAACATACTATATGAAAAAGTAAGTTTTTTTTATATTTGCTCTCCTTCTCATACAAATTTTCATAACCTTAATGTATTTTAACTAAAAAGGCATTTAAGGCTGTTTTAGATTAATTTATGATTGAGACCGGAAATAGTTAAAAAATATTAATTACTAAAATTTGCGACCAGAATACCTTCACTCATTTTCAAATCTACTTTTCTAGAGATGTTTTAATAAATATATCAAATTATGTATTAAACTTAGAATATATACTAGACATAAAAATCTCTTAAAACAGGCTTTAAGTATTCACACATTAAAACACTCATTAAGCTTGTGGATTTTAATGAATAACAGGGTTGGTTTTTAAGGTTAATTTCTATACTTTAAATTTCCTGTATTGTAAATATTTCATAAGCATATGGCAATATTGTGTACGTTTATTTACATGATTTTTAAGTTAATTCTTTTATCAATAAGATGGTTTTTTATTGCAGTAGTCCAATCTAATAATCATTTAAATTGACGTGGTAAACGCTTTTAGTTTGATTATGTATATTCTATTAGAAAATACCAGATATTGCAGTAAAAGTTTTCATATAATACACGAAACTTAAACAAATATCCAGGGTGTTTGTAATATCAAAATTTACTTTGCATCTATAAATGGATTTATTTATAAACAAATGTAATAAACAATACGTGTGTTATCCGCCTGACTGTTTGTTTATGATTTTAATGAGTTTCGTTAGTAGAATTGGGCTAAATTTATTTCATCATTCTACTTACGATATTAAAACAAAATAGAGGTTGGCATTTACGAACAATTTTGATATTGTGGGACAGATATATAATATTTTGAGTTTATTAAGACAATGGAATAGAAATTCAACATAACAATTCAAGCGACGATTAATTGGGATTTCAATCTCAACTATTCCAATTCCGATATTCAGGTATTAGTTTGACGTCTAAACGAAGCGGTGATCGATAACTCGATTTTAATAAACCAAAAATACCTGTGGTACTTTGCCTCTGGAAGGTCTGTAGTTTCCTTTTGTAATAACACTTAGCCGATATTCCTTTGGTGAATACTTTGAAACAATATACAAGCAAACGCTCACGGCCAAAAAACTTCCAAATATAGACACCTGGAAGATAATACAACGTTAAATTTCTGCTCATGTAAAATAGTTGAGTAGAATTTTAATCTTCTTTATAAAACCTTAATTGCGATGCACAAGGTGTAATTTACAATACGGAGGTCTTGTCTATATTTCTCTCAAAGTATTAATAAAAATAATGGCATATTTTTCTTAGAGTTAATTCTTATTACCCAAGTTTCAGTAGACAAGGGTTCCATGAAACTGAAAATAGAGTCCTTTGGTACAGGAGTTTCCTCTGGTACGGTGTCAAATGAGATGAGCGTTCTACTGAAATCAATTACTTTCTGCCTTTCCTCAGTTATGATTAGAGATGATATAGACAAATCCGCTTCCTGTAAGTAGTGAAAAAAGCTAAGACCCAACCTTCCATTTTTAAAAAAATCTCAAAACACAGCTAACTTATATTTTGTATCTAGAACATCTCAGTTACAAATTAGAAATATTATTGTTTTGCCTTTGTGCTTTTGTTAAACTACTTACCTTGCGTATCAATTCACCAACAATACCGTCCCATCCACCAATAACATAAGAGTTCTCTTGGCCGTATTGACTATCGTTTACCATTCTTAATTCAACTGGGAAATAAATGTATACAATTAATCTTCTCACTTCTTACTATATATTTAGAAATCTTTATGTACTTACAAAAATAATATTTGACGATGATAAACAGAAATAATAATATTTAATATCCCACCATTAATTATATACATAATTATTATTTATTTCGTATACGTTCTAGTATTGAAGATATTCAAATTTTATAATTCATTTTTTTATTATGAAAACATATTGTAGTGGAAAAAGTATATATGAAGGGCAGTATAGTAGAGTAATAAATGGTATCAGTTTAGCTTTCACCTAACATTAAGCAGATCTCAGCTCATCCGTCGTATAGCGGTATAAAGAATTCCTTTGTTACTTACATTTCAATTCTAATTTGTTCATAATCAATGTGGCGAGGTCTACACAGAAGCCTTTGTATTTCTTCTTTTTAGAATTATAGTCTACCAAAGGCATAACATATGGCTTATCTTCGATTGTTGTAATGATAAAGGTCTTATTCGTATCGGCAGGCCGTACCCAACCGTCATTGTATACTTTTGAGAGACCAGTCTTATCATACCACGTGGCAACCTGGTGATGACAAGTTGAAAAGTTTTACATTAATTATCTGACATCTGTCTGACCAAAAAACAGTTTCCATTTAATAAGTTCACTCTCATCTTTTATATATTTGTTTGTTTATTAAAATAATCACTGTAAAATTATAATTTTCAAAGAGCTTTTAATTACTGTTCATGATATTTAAGGAAAAAGTCACGGCGAGTTATGTTTTCGGTTTAAAGGTATGAAGGTAATTTGTTTTTTAATTGAGTTCGTGCATGTGCTATACAAACACGTATTATAAAAATTAATATCTAATATATAAAATTCTCGTGTCACGGTGTTCGAATTTGAACTCCTCCAAAACGGCTCGACCGATTTTCGTAAAATTTTATATGCATATTCAGTAGGTCTGAGAATCAGCCAACATCTATTTTTCATCCCCCTAAGTGATAAGGGTTGTTCACCCTTAATTTTTTTTTTTTAATTTTTGGACGAATTTTTTTTTTCATTTTTTTAAGATACAGCATATAAAATTACATATAACCCCCAATTTTCTCCCTAAATATTTCCCCCTAAATATTTATGTGGCAAAACGACGTTTGCGGGGACAGCTAGTATATATATATATAAATATGATAAAAATACCACTTTTACAATAAGTGAAACGGGGTACATTTTACCATAAGCGAAAGTACGTTTTAAAGAAATCTAAAGAACAATTGGGGGAAGTGCGTGAATTATACGAAGAGATACCAAAAAGTAGTGAGAACGATGGATGCCGTGGAGGGCTCTTTTCAAGGCCAAGATAAAACTTAATTTTAACGGGATTGAAGCCTTTAACGAGCGCTGGTCTCGGTGTGTATAGAAACTCGGAGACTATGTAGAAAAATAAATTATTAAGTTTTCAATAGTCATTATATTCTATCTCATTCTCACTACTTTTTGATCCCTCCTCGTAGTACCACTGTTAATCACGTACCGTTTCATTAGCGGTATCAGTTTTTACTTCAACGATGCGCAGTGTGAAATCGCGTCGCCGGCCTGCCTCGTCAAACTTGATGAACCCAGTTAGGCCATTTATCTCCGTCTGAAGCAAATACAGCGCTCTTGGCTTACGATTTATTAGAATTGTCGTTCTCGAGAGTTCTCGCAAGCACACATAGAATCTATATTGCGATAATAAGCGTCGCAATATCTTGACCGTATTGAATCAGACCCAGAAACAATAAACTTCTCCTACATTCTCTCGGTCATAAAACAAGCTTTGCCATTTAATTTTATTAAAAAACAACAATGTATCGTGTTTTATTTAAGGTGTCTCTAAATAATTTCGTTTAATGGGATACCTTATAAACAGGAAACATAAAATGAATTATGAAATAACTGATAAAAATATCAAAAAGAAAAATATAAAGATAAAAAATTATCTAATCGTGAGAGAAAAATTTTCTATTCATAATGACTACTTTTCAAGTTCTGCTTCAAATTTAGTTTCAAACACGACAACATGAAATGAATTAATTAAATTAATAGTTAATCATACATAAAGTACAGTATACCTCATAGAACTGTTTTGCCTCGAGCGAAGAGGACTTATTAAAAATTGTAAAAATGTTTGCCTACGAACAGCTATTGGAAAATTAAGTTATGGAATGTAACAAGCCCGTAAACGAAGAGCGTACAATGATATTGAATATTCCCTTACGCCTAACGTAACTTTTCACACGCCAATATCACATCTTGTTTCGAAAGCGTAATGAAGCATTCGCACAAGCTCAAATTTTAATACCATTATAAATTGACGGTATTCATTCGCATAAGCAACGTTGGAATTTTTATATGGCGTTTAAATATGTAGTTTTGATAAACTAAATCACATTATTTAGTTCTCAACTTCATCATTAATACGACATGAGTTCCTGTAATATTTTCTGAACTGTTTAACAGTAGATATATACTCGTATTTCGTTCTGACAGTCTGTTGTCTAATTGCTTAGATTTGATTACATTCTCTGTATGTTTTATCTGATAAAAGTCTTTAAGTAAGCCTTCAAGTTAGTCACGGTATGTCCGTCTAGATTGACCACCTCTTTCATGCTTCGGTTGTATGCGGTTATATGTACAATCCATAAAGCTCCTTTGATATATTTTCAGAACATAGTTTGTGTGTCAAATGTACAGGAAAAATCCTTACCTAATAAACGTGAAAATTTGGATGTATATGTGTTACGTTCCCATGCGATTATTACTGAATCTATTTTAATTAAACTTTATAGAAATATGACTTACATCATACATCAGAATTATAGGTTATAATTTATAAAGAATTTGTGACTCTGATAAAACCGCAGACCACCGCTGGTATATAAATATTTATGTATCACTGACAATTTTTACGTGCAGTAAGTTTCTACATACATTTGTTTTAAACGGATTAGTTTTTACATAATCGTATTTGGGATCTAAACCCGGTAACGTCTAATACTGAACGTAAAAGGCATATAATAAATTAAAGAATCTGAACTAGAATTTCTTCAAGGATGAAAAGTAAATAGAAAATTTATTTGTATGTTAAAAAAGTTCAGAAAACGCATGAAAGTACGTTTTACTTCGGATCTTAGACCATAACTACCGACAACAAGACCATTAAAACCAGTTGAGATAGTCTCGACGTTAATTCGAAATAATATAGGTTTATTCCTTAGTCCGTGAGTTACTGTGCATCGCGAAGTAGGGCAAAAGTCGTGAAGGCTTTTATGTGACACACATAGGCTGTATTATTGTTAAGTCACTGTTCCCGTCATGCGAGGTGCTAACTTTAGTGACGAAAGAGTGTACGAGAATATTATTATCGTTTTACCAACAAAAAAGTTTAAAGTCTTTCCATTTTCAAAATTTTAAAGAAAGTTTTTAAAATATTTTTATGTTATCATTACTTTAAATTGCTTTAGGATAAATACACGCATCCGATTATAACCATTCATTCGAATTATGAATACTTTGACCTAAAAAGGTTGAAAGCTCAACGCTGTTTATCGCTATCGTGAATGTGAGCAATTACAGTTTAATAAGTGTAATGATTAATTAATGTAAGAAGCTATAACATAGACTATAATATAAAAACTTATGGTATACAGGGTGTTTGGGGCCTGCTCCCGAAAACGATGACAGGTGATAGTACTAATGACACCTTTGATGAAGGGTCGGAATAAAATTCGATCCTGACAAAAAAAAAATATTTTTAAAACGTTTTATTAGCGTAATTTCGCTCCAACATGTTAGTCCAGCTGTTTTTGGTATCAAACTTCAGTGCTGGTTCTTTTTTTAGTAAAGTAATGTATTTTTTATGATACTATCGTTTCATTTAGCTGTACTTACAAGATGGAGCGTAAATAATGCTAATAAAAAGTGTTAAAAATATGTCTTTTTTTAGTCAGGATCGATATTTTTCCGTTCCTTCATTAAAGGTGTCATTAGTACTATCAATCATCTTTTCGGGAGCAGTCCCCAAATAACCTGTATAACAAATACTAAAACCATATTTATAGTATAAAAAATTATGAACCCCGCATGATAAATCATTAAATATTTAAACTGATATTCGTCAATTATAGCTAAGAAATTTATCGATTATGTTAGCTTGTAAATAATCGCATCATGCTTCTTTGTTTATTAGCTACGACGCTAGAGTCAGACATACAGACAGATCAATCTAATTTATAACTACTCTTTTGCGTTGGGTTCAAAGTATAGTTTTAATCAACACACTCTGTAATAAAGCTAACATTTTTTTTAGACTTCTTATATTTTGAAATAAATTTATAGTTCCTTTGTGATTTTATTACATTTTTTATGATTAGTTGACACCTGATAATGTATAGGTAGATAATAACTAAAAGTGTTCAAATTATTCGATTGTTCAACTTATTCGATACATTTGAATAATAATGGTTGGCATTTGAAATACAAAATTCGGACAACATTGGTTAAAAAAATTAGTTTTTCGTTTGTTATTTTAATTTTTATTCGAATAATTATGACGCGATTAACTACTATCGATATTAGAATAAGCGATAGCTTATATACCTGTATTTGAGATTTTCATATAGCTTCATATTTTAGAATTAATTTCTTTTGATTAGCCGCCCATCGATACTCTATTCGATAAAATACTTGTTAGATAACCGCAGTTAATAAAAAAACCTACACAATCTTTTATCATGTAACGTTTAACTGTAGTATATAGTTAAGTGTGCTTAATGCTTATCATTAACGAAATCGAACCAATAATTGGCAATATTCTATTCATGTGGTGTTTGTATTGAAATTAGATATACGTGTTGGGCAAGTTACAACACGCACTAACTATGTCATGCGTGGTAATCTATTTTGTCCATTTGCTTGATTTTGCAATGGTTTGTAATGTAGCTCGCGTAGGTTGTACTATTTGAACTGTAGTATTGATTAGATTCGAAACAAAAGATTTATTTCTAATATATAATTTTTTTCTGACACGGGGTGCGTAATCGAACTCCTCCGAAACGGCTCAACCGATTCTTATGAAAATTTATATAGTTATTCAGTGGGTC
>JAOSYY010000008.1:4368774-4383739 GCA_025727935.1 Hebomoia glaucippe | reverse complement strand
CTTATCACTTAGGGGGATGAAAAATAGATGTTGTCCGATTCTCAGGCCTACTGAATAACTATATAAATCTTCATAAGGTTCGGTCGAGCCGTTTCGGAGGAGTTCGATTACGCATCCCGTGACAGAAGAATTTTATATATTAGATTAAACGTATTTTGTAATCCATTGAGGTATTTGAATCAAGTGTGAAAAGAAACAATTTTTAACATCTATGGATCAAAATGTAACATCAAATATAAAAATGATATTTTAATTAACGTTGTCTTACTATTCCCGTTGTAGAAGAGAGAATTTTCTAAGTAATATTAAAATAGCGGCTCATAGTTTAACCAAGAATATCATTGTTAGTGTCAGAATATTACAAGTATTTATATTAAATTGCTCAACGAGTGAATGTTGCTTGCATACTTTTATTATGAAATTAATTCTATTCCATGTGGCTGTATAAATTTATACAAGATTTAGAAATGGTACCGTCGTATTGCCATGAAAAAGTATTTTGTATGAATCGAAGTTATTAATCGGAATCTTTTTACGCTTTTAAAAGAACTAGATATGGGCAATAAATTGAAATTTCAATATTTAATAAATATTAGTTTAGCTATGGTTAACGATGGTTCAAAACACATTTTCTATTATAGCGAGGCAAACAAAATATTAAATTTTGTAAGTTCGCGTTAATTTCGATTTTTACACCTTGGGTTTTTTTATTGGAATTTTAGTAAGGATCCCAGGATTTATGAAAATATAATATAGTCTATAGCCTTCTTCGATAAATCTTCTATCCAATACTGAAAAAAAATCTCAAATAGGACCAGCGGTTACTGATATTAGCGAGTGCAAACAAACATAATATTAGTATAGATAATCTTCAATATTATAAATAGATATTAAAATACCTCAGCCCCTTAAAAAATCTGGATTTAATCTTTGTCCCGGTTGCAATAGTGAAAATTATATTTTGTCTACGTGGTCAACCCGTTTAAATAGTACACGAATTAAACAGAAACTGACCTGTGAATGGCAGGATATAGATTTTCCCGTTAATAGCAACACCAAACGAATCTGATAAATATCGAACATCAAGATATTCATTATGTCTCAGAAATTATTCGAACCCAGTAGATTTGTTTTGCACATAAGTTACCGTGAGTCGGCCTATCAGAGACCGGCTCCAACCGTTTAGTTTTAACACCTATTTCCGTTTATGTATGTTTAACGATTGCATCGATTATTAAATGTTTTAGTGGTATCAGGTGATAAATTAGATTAATTTGTTGTTTGAATAATTCATTAACCTACTAATCCTATTTTAACTTGCCTGCAAAACGGCAACGTCGAGTTAACGCCATTGTATTATGTATTGATGTTTGACAAGTCAGATACGAATTTTGTCTTAAAGATCACGACATTAAATAGACGTCAATGACTCGAAAAGGTTACTCAAGGTCGAATTAGACTCCTAACAGAAATTTCCGACACCCGCGATGACATCAAAGAAGAAATTTGCTTTTTACAATTCTTGGTTATTAGATTTTCTTTGTGCTAAAGAATATTTTATAGAAGAGGCTTTGTTCAAGAAATTAGGTATTTTTCGAGGCAAACTGTGGGCTGTTTTTCCTCATATTTTCATATACATGATATCAACAATGTTTTTATATCAGTCATTAACAGACTAGCTGAGCATTTCTGGATAGAAAGTGATCAATAAAGAAATTGTTTAACAGCACCTTGTTTAACAGGAAACAGTTTGTACGGGAAAAGAAAATTATCGTGTTTAATATTTTTCAAACAATTTTTCCATACCAACCTAACCTTACTTGTTATACCTTATATCTTACTTGAATATATATATGTGTGTGTGTATTTAACTCACCAAATTAATTTGGGGATATTTTTCATTTCTTACGAATTGAACGTTTTTCTATCTCATTATCTTTTCTCATCGAAATTCTTAAAATATTAATTATAAACACGTCCGGTCCTCTGGACGTTTGTTGGGATATTTCGTCACTCCCATATTATGTTCAATTAATGTATGAATATTCATGTAAAATATCACCTCAATATGTTGCTCTGTTGACAGAAAAGAAATCATAAGATGAGATGAGATGAAAATATTTTCGAACGTGTCCGTGGATAACAAAACGTTGTTCAAAATAACAAATAAATTGTTTTTTACTTTTCAAGCAAATAGAATTTCCTTTGGAATGGTGAAAATTTTCATCAATGGGACAAATTGGAATTGAAAAATTCTAATCGATGATTACAGAGGTCGTTTAATTCTTTGTTACGCTTCTGAACTCGGCTTAATTTAAGCTAACATCTGCATTAAATAAGTCAGCTACATTTGAATCCTACTTTGTATTTTGTTGTCTGTACAGAAGAAGGATTTTACTGCGCCATTTTAAGCTTGAAAAGAGAATACGAAGGTGACCAAATGATTATTCATTTATTCCTTTCACTTTAAGTTGTATATTTAAATTATATGTAAAAAATAACAGCTTTATTATTGATTTATATAAAGTTGTATTCGGCACTTATTAAACAAAAATAATTAATATAATTTTGGTCACTTCAGTTCGGATAATATCCAAAACTTTTTTGTCAGATCAGCAGAAAATATTAGAACTCGAGTGAACTTGCCACATATAGTTATATAAAAGAGTACTGCAAGTGTGCTACTAAAAAAAATATTTTACAGTAATTACTAAAATTTATCTAAAACTTATTTAAGTAACAAAACAGGATCAATATATTAAAAATATAATTGACACACATTTATATAGAGGCATAAATAAATTTAAATTGTTTTTAAATTCTCTAAGGCTACTCAATGCAAGTATTATATTAAAAATAAATATAACTACATTGTCTCAAAATAATGAAAATACTGTCATCTTTTATAATATTTTTTTTTTTAATATTTTACGCAAAATCTAATATCGATAAAAATTTATACAGTGGACTTTTTTACAAAAACTGATCCAAGTACTTACGTCAATTTTGGAATAGATTTTTATTTGCGATAGGCTTATAAATATGCATATAAATCTAATGGTACAGTGTCGATATAAAAAATCACTTTAATGAGGCTTTTAGGCTAAATTTAAAACACCTATTTAGCTTATGATATTTTAAATGTAAGTTAGTATATTGATACACTGCTACTGCCAATAGCAGAGATATATAACAAATTATTTTTGTAAAGAAAATTATCTGTACTGTAAGGAGGTCCAACGGAAGTCCGGACTGTCTCTACCCGGACGTGACTCCAAAGGCATGATTACGCCACAATGTGCTTTCAATTGAACTATAGCAGTCTCGAAATAAATCGACAAATTCATGTACAACATTATTTGATTCGTAAAATGTTCTAACGTGTCTTATGGAGACGTACTTAATCCTTTATTTTAAGATACAACTCAAGTGACAACCTGCGCTTGAGAATTGTCAAGAGTTTAAACATTGTACAAACTCTTCGAAAATATTTGAGTACTTAATACACCTCTTAAGATATGGACCTTAAAGAGAGCAATCTATAGATATAACTAGAATCGAAGTGTCTGCTTATAACCTAAAATATATATAACAAACTTTTTAAAAGCATACGAAAGTATATACGTCTAGTGTACTTATCATTATCATATTACGATTCTCCAAGAAACACTTCCAGTGGCGAAAACCCTGACATGATTTGTTGACGAATTTCGAAGATTAGCGTATACATACAGACGGACACTCGGATATATAAACAGCCCGCGAAAGCGTAATTACCGCCGGCGAGGGAAGCAAAGATCCCTTGTTCTAGATACCGCTCACCTGAGTGAGTATCCGTCCCTTTGCTCAAGCGCCCACACATTGCGAACGTTACCGCGGTCGCCTGGAATGTTCAGTTAGTTTTAAAAGCCAATACGTTAAAAACGCGTTCGTCATTCAGAAAATTCAAAATCGGATTGATAAAGAAATCCAAAAACACATTTTTTTCTATTCTATTGCAGTTCTAACCGCATGCAGTAATTTTTCAATAAATTTAGTTTATACACGTCATTTTAGCTGATTTTTTATGAAGGAAGAGTGGAGTAAGAATAATTCTAATAAAATCGTTCTAAGTGTACACCTCTATTAATATATTTAGCGTATATTGAACACGACAGTAATATCCGGTGTTGGACCACTATCTACATTGGTTTTATTAAAACAATGGCGAGTAATGTTTGCAGTAGAAAGGCTGTTGTTTGAACAATAACATGAACGACAGGTTAACACCGTTGATTAATTTAGAATAATAGAATAAACTTTATAACTTTTCGTCGAAAAGTTTGTGTTCACACCTTTTCCGTGTACGATCGGTGACACGGATGAAATTCCAAAAGCTCCCGTTAAAAATTTTACGAAAACAACTATGAATGCATTAATTTATTTGATTTGGGAGTATTTTGTAGTTTCACCAACTTCATTTTAAATATTATAAATTTCTAGCTGACCCAGCAAATGTCGTTTTGCCACATAACTATATGGAATTGTATGTGTTTTTAATGCTGTAACATAAAAAAATTTCTAACAAAAAAAATTAGAGATGGACCACCCTTAAGATTTGGGGGATGAAAAATAGATAGTAGCCGATTCTCAGTCTTATATGTCAGCCAGTCTCAGAATATGCATATATTTTTTTTTAAGAATCTGTCCAGCCATTACGGAGGAGTATGGAAATGAACATTATGTCACAAGAAATTTATATATTAGATTAGCTTTTATCTAGGTTTTCGTGTGTTTTCATTATAATTTTGGTAACTAATACAGGATTATAATAGACAAATAAAATCAATATCTGAAATCTAACTAAAACTACTAACACCGTTTCAACTATTCAGGTGAAAAAATAACAAACAAACAAAGTTTTGTATTTATAATATTTTTTTAGAGCGCTGTATAACAAACTTTTGTGGTTATACACAATCAACTTTGTATAAATCTGAAAGTACTTTATAAATATATTTTTTAAAAATCGAGTCGTTTATTAAATATACCCACATTTTTATTCCTCCAACAATAAAGTCAATTCGGCCAGTACCATCTGGATTTCGCATCGACAAAATTTTCATAAGCGACAATTTCGGTTTTCAAATTTAATTAAAAACTATAGGCGGTAAAACGTGCAGGCTTTAAGCCATTTCACACTTATTCCATATGCATAGCTATTGATCTATTAATAAAACCACATACAATTTAGCAATTTATTTTTAATTATATATAGAATAAAATGTATCATACAAATATATATATATTTATATATATATATATATATATATATATATAGAAAAATTTAAATATGTTTTAAAATTATTAGAAACATTTTATAATTAATAAAACAATACATTATTTATTTCAATTCTCTTTAAATCTTTTTAGATAAAAAATTACAACCCATTACCGCGAAACGTTAACAGTATTTCGAAAATATGAAACATCATTGTGTTTTTCGAAATGTTGATACAAATCTAACGGGAATCAAATCAAACACTTTTTCCATAAATCAAACTTCATGCCAATTTGTCCCGCTATGAAAATAACCGACTTTACCGTCCAATTTTGGTTCAACAAGCGTAGTCTTTCAGCACGAGTTAAGGTATTCTCGTGACCAGACCAATACAATATTTACTACGTACACATACTAGGCGCATCAATTTTGCAAACCAATATTGAAATGCATTTTCCCTACATGCTGTTTTCATCACTAGCAAGGATTCTCAATGCATTCCCGACTTGATTGCAAGATATCGAATTCTTCCTTTACATAACGGAACCCATACAAATTATTACGAGAAGCATTCAGCCCGTATCAATCATACCAGTAATAAATAACATAATCGAATAAGAAATTGTAGGGTAACCATGATTTCTACTTTTAATATTACTGATTATGTTTTTTATCATTCGTTCACGTTCTCATTGCCTTGAAACCTCGGTTGAAAAGTTTACCGTAAATAGTTTATTAGTTTTTGAGCTGCATAAAAATATAAGCCATGTCGTATAATTTTATAAGTTCGAGATAATATTTGAATTTTTAAGACTTAGTGAAAATTTAATATCTACGGTGATTTGGTTTAATTTGATAGTGAAATATAAAAATAATATTAGTTGCATTAAAGAATTATAAAATTACATTTAAATATATACTTTATGTAGGTAGGTAATATGATTTAGTTAATTTGAGTTTACTTATTCGGAGGAATAAAAATGTAATATTTTACAATGTGATCCTTCGTATAGATCACAAAAGAGTTATGCGGACGATAAACTCGTATAAAACAATTGGATAAAAATACTTATACCAATTTTCACGATGATCGGTCAAATAATTTCCGAGTTCAGAAATTATTATCAGTAGATGAATTGCACCGCAACATAAGCAAAAAAAGTTACAAGGCTGCATTTTAACTGAAACAGCGACTTATAAACACAATAATAACTACTTGGTGTCCCACTTGGCATGTCGAAGCGAGGATTTACAAAAAATCAACAAGTCAAACATTGAAAAGACTGAAAGGTAAAACTTTGTCGTGATTTCGCGAACGGAATCTCAGAGTTTTTGCTGAACTGGACTCTCTAACATAAAGAAAAGTTCGAATTTGGCAGATGTAAAGAGATAAACTTGGTACTACCTACTCCGAACACGAATTATAAACAACCATAAAGTTTGCAAGGATTAAACAATTGTAATCACGTATCGTAAGAACTGACTCGACAGGAAATTGGTCTGAATTCCACGCACATTGAGGCACATTTGCGCATTTCTTAAATTATTAGTTCAAAATTCATGTTAGAGAGAAAACTTCTAATAACTTTATCAAGCCAAAAATTGTTCTATACTTAACCATATCTTCGTCATTTTTTTGACAAATTCATGTTTTTTCACCAATATAGGTAAATTGATCAAATCATTAATAATCAATAACCAAATCGTAATAGTTACGCAGATAGGCGAAATAAATGAATTAAAAAAGAAAGGAAAAAATAAAAACGGGGCGGTGCTTTATTCCGCTATATGTATGTATTTGACCGAATCTCACAATTATTTTCTTAAAACCAATGATTATGAAATAAAAGTAGGCTAACTTACCAATATAAATACGAGTGTACTATATACTTCCATTTGCATTTAAAAATTATTGTGAAATCTATATGTATATAGTATGTTTGGTATTAAATATGTTGTCATCATATATTTTTCTCATATTCCATTTTATTCCGTTACGATAAAATGTCACCGCCTGATGGGAGCACATCATTCATCATCATAGATTCATTATGCGTATTCCTAGCTTTTGTCATAATTTCGGTAATATCCGCGCTGAGATTGAAGCAAGACGCGTCGAGATGAGGGTTGACGTGAGGGTAATGAAGGTGTAATCGCTAGATTTGAACATCTTGCCCCCGACAATGAGGGAGTAATTCAAAATCGATTCTTTTGTCTTTTTATCGTTTCAACACAGCTTAAAGGTTAGACTTTAACATCATAAGGAGGTAGACGTTCTACGATCCACCTGATAGTAACTGATTATCGCTCATGGACACTTCTTAGCCTGAATTATATTTTTATCATTATTATTCATTATTCAATGACGTGCTGATACCGATTTTATTTTATGATAAAGTAGAAAGCGTCATTACAATATTTCACGACATAACCATCTATAACAACCAATCTGAAGGTACCAGTCCCGGATGCAACCTTAGGTATAATTTTTCAAAAATTCCTGCTAAACATCTAGTACTTGACATGTCTGTGTTTTTGACACGCCCGAGTACAGGCAAACCAGAAATAGAAAAACATCTATTTGAAAATGCAACTTGCCTTCCGACCGGTCCACCCCGAACGCTAGCACAGCGGTTCCTTTATCCGCCAAGCAGAGCCTAAGCGTGTCAATTGCTAATGCATTTTCTTTTTTAAAAGCTTTCATGATCTAGATGGTTCTTATTTATGAATATTTTATGAAAATCTTTCCAAGTGGTTATTATGTTTCATGGGGATTGCTTAATTTTAACAATGTTTGTTGTAGTCAGCAGCTATTGTGAACGATGTGATGTAACCGATACATCCATTGTTGTAATTATATATCATAATATATTAAATATTCACGTTTGATGACCGCACGCGATCAAAATCTTTTAATAATCATTAAAATTAATATTCGATTTTCGTGCACAATGTCCAAACGTAATCCGGTGCTTAAATAATTTTGCAATAATATTCATAACAATTGACTGACAACCACAACGTTAAATAATTAAATTTTAACTGCTGAATATTATCTTGCCACGTTTTTAATTATATTCTCTTCGATGTCAAATAAAATTATTTTATTAAATTATTTATTATACTTATTTTAATGAAATACAAAATTTTCCTTTTGAATATATTTTTTATTACTTTCCTAGCTTTTATTCTTTCACTCGCCTTAATGTTAATTTTGACAACTGGTTGTCTATTCTATATTATGTTGATAAATAATTTATATTTATAGACTAGCTTCTGCCATCGGCTTCGCTTGCATTCATTTAGATTTTTACACCTCGGGTTATATTACTGGACTTTTACTAAGGATTTCAATTTTATTTGAAAATATAATGTAACCTATAGCCTTCCTCAATAAATGTACTATCCAACACTGAAAAAATGTTTCAAATCGGACTAGCAGTTCCTGACATTGGCGCGTTCAAACAAACAAACTCTTCAGCTTTATAATATTAGTATAGATACGCGGTTACTACTGATTTATATAGAGTACAGATAAAAAGCCAATTTATTAAAAAGAAATATGAAACATATTTGATGTATTGTATTTGCATAAACAACGATATTTCAACTTCAAAGGAATTGTAAACACTGCAGCAGGTTTTAGATAGTGTTCACTATAATTTAAGCTAAGTGTCTAGATAAAGCTAAGTGAAACGAAAGTCTTAATGTAGTCGTAAGTAACCTATGAGCTGAAGGGTAAGTTAGAGACTAAGTTTAAGCTACAGTCGCTACGAAGTTGTTCAAGTTCTACACATTATTGCTATGCTAATCCCCAACAAATTGTCAGCCATCAGAGAAATGATTAATTACGAAATAAAATTTGAAACAACTTATCCCAACGATATTAGTGTCTTGTATTTAAATAACGTATACTGTAATGAAATGTTATTATTAATAATAATAACTTCTAAATATGATTTAATTCTTTATATAATTTATTGTATAACTAGCTGTTACCCGCGGCTTCGCTCCCGTTATAATCACGATATATAATATTATATGTACATATAGAAGGCTAAGAGTAACTATCTTTAATTTAATTATTTACAGTGTATATATAACATTAGTATTCCTTAGAACGTCTTAGAAAAAGTTATTAAATATTATAACTATGTCTACATCGTATACAATGTTTTTTTATATAAGAATTTAATTCACTCACAAACGTTATCGATATCCTGTTATTTAGAATTAGATTCGGAAAGCGCAAAAAAATATTTTAAGTTCAAATCCATGAAAACATTTTATTTGAATGATATCAACTCATTTTTAAAATATTTTTTCTCTTTGAATCGCTTTTCTGGTTCTAATAGATCATAAATGCAGTTCATTTTAGACTTAATCTATTACAATAATCACGTATTAATTTTTTTTCTTGTTCACAGGTCTCTTGCGCTTAGAAAGTATATACAAGAAACTGAAACCTGGTGGCATTCCGTTCCATATCTCCATAATAAAACGGGTCTCAAATTCTATCGAAATCATAGATTTCCTCATCGAATTGGAATCGTATGACCGCTGGAGTGTGAAGTATATCATTTTGGACTCTACCACCGAAATTGCCAAGGATACAATGCTGAAACACGCACGCAGTTTTAAACTTAGCCAACGGACATATCACTATTTGTTGAGCGGTTTTGTAAGTATTATTCTTATATTTTAAGAATTTGAACTCGACCTAGACGGGCGTACCGATATCAAATCGAGGACGTCTTTAGGACTGGCCACTTGCATCTTGCTATCATCGCGATCGTAGCAAGTGGAAAGCCGTGGTCTCTGCCTTCGTCAGGTTTAAAGGCGCAATTATACGTACGTATTTCAAGATACGATATTTCATGGCCCCAAATTCGAAACGTGCTTCTAGATGACTGAAACCTTCAAACCTTGGATGCTATATATTCAGTTCCGTATAGTTTATATTTGCTTACGGTCTTAACGAAGCCTGGGGCGATTAAATCTTCACACTTTGGTAGCACGAAACTGTTATATGATAATCGTAAAGATAAATCAAACAACTAGCTGTGCCCGCGACTTCGTCCGCGCAGAATAGTTTTTATTATTATTTAATATAAATAGATAGAAATTCTATAATAAAATAGCCAAGTTACTCCTTATCACATCAACTATCTATCAGTGTCCCGTTAAAAGTGGGCCAAACGTTTTAGATATTAGCCAGAACAAACAGACAGACAAAAATTGTAAAAAATATTATCTTAGTATATGTACCGATTATAGATCCTTATAGATTTAGTAAAAACAGTTATTTTGATATAACAAACGGACACTCCAATTTTATTTATCTGTATACATAAGAATGAAAAGATGGTTTTTGTTTGTAAGTTTTTAATACGGTTTAATTAGCCTCACTAATAGATAATATTGTCCGAAATATACGCTTCATATAATTAAATAAATTGTCGATTGATACTCCGAGGAATAGACCAATCAAGAAAAGTATTTTTTAAAATTATCAATTGCTCATTAATTATAAAATTTGCTAATAAAAAAAACTAATGTTGACTGGTTACCGTCGACTGAACATCAGCAAGACCAGGGGCTTGAAGAAGCGTTGCTGGATTAAATTATTTATTTTTAAGTGAGAAGGGTACCATTGCTGAGCACTTGACAAATTACCAAAAACTGTAACGAACCTCGTGAAAATACCTGTAGAAAGGAACCAATGGATGAACAATTTCACAGGAATTAATGGATGTGTTTTTCTATTGTAAAACCTTTGTCAAACCAATACTACGCATCGTGACGCGATAAAGCAGACGAGGAGAAATTACTTTCCTCCTTTTAATTGGTGCCATGTTGTGACGTAGTAAAGCAGAAGATTTTGTATTTTAAACGCGCTAATCTTATGAACTATTGATTCGAACTGATAAAATATTTCAGTGTTTGATAGCTCACTTATCGAAGAGGGCTAAAGGCTATAAACCATATGCAAAATCGGGGAAAACTTAATCCTTTTGAGAGCTTTCGTTGAATGCTCTGCATAAACGGTTAAACTTGCATACTTTCGTACATAATACCCACATACGTGAAATCACGCCTTTTTCGAGTAGAAGAAGGCAGAGGTTTTCTACTTGCTACGACCCCTACACACTCCTTTCGTTTCAACTACTCTAATTAATACTTTCATAAGCATTAAAACCAATATTTCTGTTTAACTTATATGTATATTGTTAATACAAGTGTTGAAATTAATTAACAGGTTCTGGACGACCGCTGGACCGACAAACTTCAGGATCTGGATACTCTCAAAATAATCGGATTTCGAGTTATTGACTATTCCGCTAATAGAGTCAGAGAGTTTTTGGAAAATTGGCACTGGGGGAGCCATATATCGGTATGTATTAACACAATGAAAATATTATCCTTGAACATTATCATTTTCTAGTAACAATAAAGATAAACCACAGGTTCTATAACCAATGCATATTTACGTAATATTCAAATAACCAGTACAACAACAATTATTAGATTCCAATTATACATTCACAGTGCGAACTTGCTAGGTCGTGTTTCCGAATGTCTTAACTATATTGTAAGTTAGTTGGATTTAATAGAAAACAGTTCAATTAAAATATTCACGAAGTCGGTTATAGTTTAATGTTCAATAGTATAAGTTTAACCAATAACTGTATATTGATAATTTCAGAGTGAAATTTAGATTGAAACAAGACACTGTATTCTGTTTTTGTTTCTACTTGTTACTATAGTATTGCCATTTTGAACTCATATAAGATAGAAAAGTAAACGAGTATACCGTTCACTTGGTGGTAAGCGATTTCTATTGCCCATAGACACCTCTAAGATTAGTAATTTAGTAATGTTCTACTCTATATTTATTTTTAATTCGAGTAATCGAAAATACTGAAATCGGAACGTACATAGCAAGTCACGCCACTTGTATGATAATCGTTAATAATTGGACATTTAATATAATCACCTTTTTATAGATAGATCTATTTAATATTTATATGACACATAGAGTTTTACAGATCTTAAAAAACATTCTTCTTTCCTATATAGAAATGTATATACAAAGTGACCAGATAGAAAACGAACCCGCAAATCGTTTCTTCGGCTAAACCTACGGACTCTTCAATAATTATTTGACTTTTTAATATTGTATAAAATATAGCCTACAGAAAGCTGTTATTAGATATTTTGTGAAATAAACCCGAAACGAAAATTTTTTATTTAAATATTCTTTTAACAAGAATCGAGCGCTTCTCTAATCTGCCAATATCACACTCTGGATTAAGGCCACAATTTATTCCTATGAAGGAAAATCGCTTACACGCCAAATAACGTTTATCATACTAAATATAGACACTCCGACATCTCAAATGGAGTACTTACATCGTCAGAGACACTTATTTTTAACTTATTATATAATCAGTAAGTTACGACGTTAGTACAGCTTGTCACTCATTTAAAAAAAAACCATTTTAAAATAGAGTAAGAAATAAAAATATCTATTAACATCTGAAATAATACAATGGGAATCGCCAATCGACGTATCTAGTACGTTCAATTAATTTACAAATAAAAATTATGTATATTAATGGACAATTAATAGTGTTTGATAAAATCGACATGAATGTGAGCGAACCCACGGGCAAAGAGTAGTTGTAAAATATTGGTAGGTATATATTAATACTATTTGCTTAAATTGTAACATTAAAAATAGTAAACCTACAAGTCAGTGATTTGTATAGTTTTCCATAAATACCGTATCTTTAAATATTGTTTGTAACGTTATTCATTTACCGGTATATTTTTGATAATGCAATATTGGCTAGTACTTTTAACAGGAAATTATTTAAATCAAAATATATAATTTACTACTGTAAAATATCATTCATATTGAAATCACAGATAATTTTAACAGAAATCATCGCTGATGCATCCTTTGATACGCGATATCAATACATATTCTTTGTTAATAATTTGTAATTTACGAATTTTGGAGTATGTTATGTCCGCTAGTAATTACTCAAAGGCTTTTGACAAATTATGCGGTATTGTAACTGTCCTAATATCGGTGTCACTAAGTACAAATAAAATTATTAAATTAATATCATTGAGTTCATTCAATTTACCGTCTGGACTTTATCTGTTTTCGCAACCATTATGAGTTACCACAGTAAAGGGCTTTAAAAGGCGAATACTAAAATATAATATATGCTGATTGAGACAATTTTAATCTTCATTAAATTATAACCGGTTACTGGATCAGCTATTTATAGCACGCATAAAACTCAAATTTGTATTTTTGAGAGATTTTCGTTACGATACCTGACAGACCGCATTTTTGATCGGTAAAGAAAAGTAAGATTATAAAATTAATTAAATAAAATGGTTTATTGAAACTTAACACAGAAAGGCATCATACAACGATACTTACAGTAGCAGTAGAATTTTTGAAAGTACCAATATCTTCTTTGTTTAATTATAAGTTTGTTTGTTCAGGCAAAAGCGGCAATGATGTTCGACTCCGTCAACTTAATGATCGAGGCTATTTTGCGTTTGATGCGCAAGAAGCCGGAGTTCTTGCGTGCAGCGGCGAGGCGACGTCTTGCGGCCAACAATTCCAAGCTAACCGACTGTAATTTAGAAGAGAGAAGCATCATACCCTTCGAGTACGGCGAAAAACTAGCAAAAATGATAAGGAGGGTAAGATCGATCGCCCCATACTTTATTACAAGTATACGAGCATCAACGAAGCAAATAAGCTTTTAAAACTAACTTTGCATGTTCCCTCGGGTTAAATGTACTTAATAAATTGTGACAGTTTTTTTCTTACTGTTTAACCCTAACGCCGCTGAGTTAATTATATTCAGGGAGTAATTATAAATATAGCGTGCATAAACGGCAACACTAGGTTAATTAAATAATGTTAAAAATTCAGGTGAACAACCTGGGATTAGTAGGTTATAACGTTTATTTATATATCAAGTTCAAAATTTAAAAAAAAAATACGATTAATTTTTTAATTAAAAATGCATGAGTGCAATACAATGAAACATTATTATAACGTTATAGATTACTCTGTAAAACAAATTTTTTAATGGAATTCTGTTAGAATAGGTGCGTATGTGCTAAGAAATTTATATAGAGATACTAAACAAAACATTATGAAGCATATATGATGACTGCTACGGTCCAAAATATCCGGTTGATTGTAAAGGCCATTACGACTCAAAACGCTCAAGTTATTTAAAAAACCTTCTAAACCATGACACTCGCAATACCTTATTTTAAAAATTAAAAAATCCTTACGTAAGCAATATATTGAGAGATAAATTTTGTGATAATTGACTTTTTTTTTTTTCAAAATTATCGACGGTTTTTGGCCTTAGTGGC
This sequence comes from Hebomoia glaucippe, assembly GCA_025727935.1. Lineage (NCBI taxonomy): Eukaryota > Metazoa > Arthropoda > Insecta > Lepidoptera > Pieridae > Hebomoia > Hebomoia glaucippe. The sequence goes on along the minus strand of JAOSYY010000008.1, from coordinate 4,369,059 downwards.
CTTTCCAATCAACCGGATATAAATATCTGATAGATGCAAAAGATTTCCTATGGAAAAACAATTTCATTGATACTTTTAACTATATTATTAAAATGGTGTTCAAGTAGGTTCTATATTCGGAAAAGAGGTTGCATATACAGAAGACATAATTTACATTCTATATTTAAACTAGCTGACCCCGTAAACGGCGTTTTGCCACATAAATATTTAGGGGTTGACTGTAGAAAGGTGAAAATTGGGGGTTGTATGTATTTTTATATGCTGTATCTTAAAAAAATGAAAAAA
>JAOSYY010000008.1:4355926-4368674 GCA_025727935.1 Hebomoia glaucippe | reverse complement strand
GTTATCATTATAAATTCGTTATAAATATGGCTCAAGTTAAGATCACATTTTCTTTCACACAAGTCTAAATACAAATTATAATAAATATATATATATATATATATATATATACAAAAATGAAGACGGGTGAGAGTACTAATGACACCTTTGATGATGGGATGGAAAAAGACATATTTTAACACTTTTTAGTGCCGTTTTTTACGCTCCATCTTGTAACTACAGCTAAATGAAATGATAGTTTCATAAAAAATACATTAAATTACTAAAAAAAAGAACCAGCAATGAAGCGTGATAACAAAAACAGCCTGATCAACATGATAGAGCGAAATAACGCTAATAAAACGTTTTATAAATATGCTTTCTTTTAGTTATGATCGAATTTTATTCTGTCCCTTCATCAAAGGTGTCATTAGTAACTATAACCTGTCTTTGTTTTCGGGAGCAGTCCCCAAACACCCTGTATATATATACATACATGTATGTAAATTTCGAGACATAGTTAAACTATTCAAATAATTCTTCTTACAGTGCCTCATCGTTCCTGAAGATTAGCCGTCGGCTTGTTAAAATTTTTGTCGACAGCTTCTGATTTTCCGTAGTCACAACTCTTTCCGACGTCCAGCGTATCTTCTTCCCTGAACTCTCTTGTATCTACAGAAGTGTATATCTACCCTGTTTGCGCAAGTGGCCAGTATCTTCGTTTTTAAATATTTTAATGTATGGCATCAATTTTCTTGTCATATGGACTGACAAGAAAATTGATACAAGCTAAAGACGGTAACATCCAAACCACATCTCAAAACAGTTGAACGTAGAACGAAATCGTGGTCGCTAGTAATCAATGGAGCATTGTATTAATGAGCTTTTAAACCTACCACAGCTTTCTCCTAACTGACTCTGTTAATTCACTACTAGCAACATCTGCTCAATGTCAAAACCGAATAATGACACTTTAAAGTTCTGAAAATGCAAAGTTACTTCGCTTCGCGTAACGTTAGGTAATGTTTGTATTTATATGGAACTAGACGTATAAATTTAGATTCTAGTTAGTGTTATTAGATGTATACGGTTTAAAACTCGTATTTTACATAGAGGAATTACATAAGCAGATTTATTACAATTATTTACCGTCCCATCCCCCTTGCCAGCAAAAGTAAGCAAACCTCTTACTCCCTCCCTCACACTTACATAAATGTTTTTCAATTAATATATTGTTTTTTTAATGATTCATGATCAGAAGTGCAACCTAATCACTATCTAGACCCCCTACTCCCCATATCATCCAAATTAAGCAAAGCAAAGTCCCCTCTGCCTCTTTAGTCCTTACGTAATACTCGGAAGACCAAGAAGATAGAGTTAGACACTTCAATTTTATTTGTGTACTCAACGTATCCTTAAAAATTGTATAGGTATTCAGTGGGGAATAAACTTTTGACCCACATTAAGGCGGGTCAGAATGATGTATTGCCTTAAAAGCTTACTATTAAAGTAATATTACGAAATAAAACGTAATAATGGTTAAGAAAATTATTACAAATACAATTATATAAATTTTAATGTATAGATTTAAGGTTGTATATATTCAGCTTCGCATACAGACTAAGAGTTTCAAGTAAAAATATAAGATCCCCTCGAAGACATGAATTTAATTTTACAAACTCCACAGTTGAGAATATGAAACTTGGAAACGGAAGGAAATTGACCACAACGAGAAATACAAAGACTAAATTGAACTTGGCAACTTTCCACATAAACAGCACGGGAAATACAAAATATTATATGCTGATTTTATTTGAGGTCCACTGCTACTGCTCGATTCCCTAGGCAGTGACACGGAGTATTGTTATTATTAGGGTTTATATCAAGTTGAAAAATACTCATAATAGCTAGGTTAAGTAGAACAATTATTAAAGTTCCTAAGTTAGGCGGGTCTATATAAAACGTGCGTTTTATTACAATTTTTTTTAATGTAATGTTAACCAAATCTATTCACTTTGTAATTAGGTATTTTTAAAACAAAGGCGATGACTAGAAGTCGTTAACACAATCGGAATGTACGCGAGTGAAGCTGCGGCAATAGCTAGTATAAGTTAAATTTACAAACGTAATCTTTAAGTAATTGTATTTAATTAGCAAGCGCCTGAAATTATTCAAAACGTGTGATACTATGAATCGGTCTCTATAAAAGTGTTATCGATCTAAAGAGCATCAATAGTGATTAAGGTTTTAATTATCGTCTTTAACAAACGTGAACTTTCCGATTTGTCATTGAAAACCACGCAGTGACGTCGTGAGGCTTCATTTAAAACTGCGAATGAAAGGAGGCAGATGAGTTAGTCTTGATCAAAACTCGCCTGAGTCTAATGACGGCTCTGCGAATTTTTATGTCAGACATTTTTCTGTTACCACTGTTCACCTATAGAATTTTCGCACTTAAAATGCCCGTAAAAACTCAAGACCCCCAATTCTGTAAGAGATATATTTTTATGCCTTTTTACTTCTGATTACAACAACTGCTTCGCTTTTGAATCGTATCTTAAAAGCATTCATTTTCGTGGTTTGAATTTTATACGCCGTAACATCATCCAGACCCGTATATTAGTAAATTTGAGGTATTCATTATATAATAATATTTTTAATTATTCATTAAATAATAATTGAGCTATGTCCAAGTGTTTGCTAAGCTTGCCCTTCACGGCTTTCACGACGTTTGTAATTCTACTCCTTCGAAACGGCTCGACCAAATTTCGTGAAATTTTATATATATTCTCAATAGGTGTAAGAATCGGATAACGTCTATTTTTCATCTCCTAAACGTTAAGGACGGTCCACCCATATTTTTTTTCTTTTTATTTTTTTATGATACGGAATATGAAAATGCATACAACCCTAAATGTCCCCTCTACGATTAAACCCCTCATTTTAATAGAGATAAATATTTCTGTATGACAAAAATAAGTTTTCGGGGTAAGCGAACGTATTTTTAATTCAAATCTTTTAGCAAACATTAAGATAAAACACTATTCTTGTAATCAATATTATATAGACGTAATTTATATTAATTAATGAAATAATATCCAATTTAAAACTGCCTATTCACATATGGATTTTCCTTTTATTCGAAATGTTTATTGCCCAATAAATACGTTTCTGCTCCTATTACAATCGTTTTAGATACAAAACGAAAAATGATTCACAGTCGGCGCCGTTTGATTATGGTTTAGACGGTACTGCACTTGCTTTCCTTTTAATTTGATCAAAGTAATGGATTAATATCTTTTAAAGCCCAAACCCACCACTACCACCACTATATTCGTTTTGTATTTAACTTTGAACAGTCTACATATATAAAAGAGGATGTTTGTATATCTGACGTTGCTAAACTCAAATATTATTGGACCGATACTAATGAAATCTATACCAATATTATAAAATTTCGGAATTATATTTTTAGAATAAATCACATTTTTTTAAATAGTATACATCCTATAGTCTTCCTCGATTAATGTCCTATCCAACTGTGAAAGAGTTTTTTAAAACGAACCAGCGGTTCCTGATTAAAAAAAACATACAAACTTTCCTATTTTTTAATATTATTATGATGAAAGAAAAAGTATATATATTCTTGTTTATAATATTAGTTATCGGGCAGTGAAAGTCCAATTATACATGGTGTACACGTAACATACGAAACTTCAAGACTTCAAAAAGTGAGAGAACTCATTTCTTTTGAGAAATGAGTACTCTCACTTTTTGAAGTCTTTTTTTTGAAAGCCGGTATCGCATCTCCAAGCTTGCCATTGGGTAAACCGTATTCTCGTTTGCCCCCTTTTTATAAAAAAAATCGACCAGAAAGTCAAAAAATATATAACTAATTTTCTTAATTCGTATCGTGTTTCTGTTATAAATTCCGTTTACCATTTCAAAATATTTTTTTTGATACAACACTTCAATTTAATTCATTTGTATAGATTAAGCTACTACAATGTTTTCCTATGATCGTATCCCTAAATGTAACATAGTTTCGATTTATTTTAAATTCAAAACTTTATAGGCAGGTTAAATGAATATAATAACTGTTGCTCACAATATGCAATCTAGTCTGCTCTTCCACAAAGGCCGACGAAACAATGATAAAATACATAGGGCTTTATATGTGGCTCCCAGGAGATATCCGAATTAGCTTCCTGGCTTTTTCCGTATAAAAAATCAAAGCATTGTACCATTTCCGAGGTCATAACGAACAAAAATTGATACAAAGGTTATCGTGATCTCTGCCGCTCTTCTCTTCATTTTACTTGCGCGTATACGTTAATTTGTTTTAAACAATGAGGCTAAGTAAGTAGTACAATAAAAATAATACATTTAATAATAGCTGGGTTTATTTTTTTTATTAATGATATAAAAAAATATGTTGTCGTGAAGTGCTGTGCGCGTTTCTATTTCTGTCTATGAATTTCCGAATACTTGAAATAAGAATAAATCAGGCCGGCAGCAGTATGCCACGAAAAATGACAGTTGGTGTAATATGCATTAAGGTTGGCTAACAGTCTTCTAGATCTACTGATCTTGGAGTTGTTTATGGACGACCGTCATCGCTTAGTTGAACTACGCTCGATTGCTTTCCTATCGTGTAAAAAAATAGCACCTTAGATTATAAATAAAATAAGAATTTAACTCGTACAAGCAAGTAAATTATACATAGCGGTCAGAGCCTTGAAAATAGCACAGCACAATATCGCGCAGTTGAAGAGTTTTTACAGACTTGGCGAATAGGCCTAATTAAACTATAACGTTGGTGAGCCACATACGGTTGCAATTAAAACTATTTTCTCTGAGCCTCAACGTACGAATGCAAATACACTTGCCTAGTTTTCAGAAACCTATACTCTATTTACGTAGCCTTTGTTTTATAGTTTGCTGATCTAAGAGAAACATCAGATTGAAAGCTCTGGCCTAGTTTACTCAAAATTAATCTAGGTGGTCCGTTTCTGAGATCTAGGTATAAATCTTGTTCAACATATCCTAAAATTCGTAACACATGTATATTGAGAAAACGCTTATTTATGTAACTACTTTAAAAGATTAGTATGTTCACGTTGGTGGGGAAGATCAAGGTTTTTGTGGTCATCCCCTCTAGCTACTCCCAAAGTCCGTGGTTCATCAAAATATCTGTTAAAGCAAACTTATACAGCCGGTATACACGATATATTTCCTCATCGTTAAAACTTTTTACTAATTTCTTATTGTGTAATACTTCATAAATTTATATTTTGCGTAAATACTTAAAAACACATCCAACATTTTTGAAAGAAATAAATAGAACTTATCCTACAAGTGTCGACATATCGTATAACCATAAAGTTTGGTAAGTAGAACTTGATGTTTTATAAAAATTGCCTAAAATAGATATGTTAGAAACATAATGGCTTGATATTTATTCAACATGCGTAATAAAGTTGCGGGTCGCGAAGTAAGGCTAGCTGCCGCTAGGGTTACCATATGACGCTTGTTTTAAAAACTTTCAAAAAAATAATGTCAAACGTGCGTTAAGAAATCTAATCTGTATAACCGCATTCATAGGAGTAGAGGAATCGAAAGGATCACGTCATGATTTGAAGTGGAAAGCCGTAGTCCCCGACTATTCTAATATGTGTAAAATAATAAAATGTATCTTTTAAGCATGTACTATAGTGTAGTTCAAACTAACTAAAAGTTAGAATTGGTGAATATTCTAAAATTAAAAAAATTGATTTTATTTTAAACAAGTCTCAATTTGAGGTTATTTTTGGTCACCCTACCTTACTACGGCGGATAAAAGACGTAAATGACACTACACATCCCCTGCGTCTTTTGATCTCTTTGCTGTTTGGAAATATTGAATGGTTTTGTAGATATTCATTATATGGGTTGATGGATTTTCAAAAATATTATCATATTACTAGACGGTGCCTGTGACTTTGTCTCCACTAATACTTAGTTGCACATAAGATTTTTAATCTACCGTACTATACAAAATTTTATCTAAATGAGTGACACGATTTAGCTTTAAATTCGGAAAATACTAATCTTATAAATCCTATAAATAATTTTAATAGTTATGATATATATTAATACTAGTGAAGACCCAGTGGTCGAAACTCGAGCATAATTTAAACTATAAGTTTGAACATTATTAAGGTTCTATGGTCAACTTCTATAATATAATGTGTAGCAAATACAGGGTATGCATAACGTATTTTTATGCATTATTACAAAACATAAGCATTCTGCACTCCTCTATATAAACTATAAGTGTGCCAAATTCCATAGTCGTCCGTCTAAAGGGATACAAAGTTTTTGCGTTTCGCATTAAGGTATAGTCTAAAGTTTGTATTAAGATATATAATACGTCTCTTTAAGTAACCGAATATACTATTAATATTTGAGTTAAATCTCATTGATATCTGATAATTATTAACTATGTTTGGATGCGTAAGCCGTTTACCCATTGTCCCATACAATCCCACATCCCGACAATATATAATACAATTTCTAATAATAATCTAATCATTTTGAAATCTAACATCTGGGTATTATAGAAATTCCGTGATGCGAATTCCTATTAGCTCTAATATTAATATTATAATAGCTGTCATAACTTATTTCAAATGAAATATGATAATATGAGCCTTGCTCGCGTGTTTGAAATGTGAAATGGCGTTGGATTTTATGTCTTACTCTCTTAGATCAAAGATTTTAACATTAAATTTTAAATTGCATGTTTCTGGTGTAGTCTATGAATTTCCGAATACTCCAAATAAAAAAATAATAATCGAACCTCAATAAACAACTAGGAACGTATTATCTCTAATGCCTTAGAGTTCGCAACGCGTTTTCCAAATCGACTGGTTTTGAAGGTGTTTATGGACGTCAGGAATCTCTTACCACCGGATAAACTGTATGCTCGCTTTCTTTCCTATCAAATAGAAAATATTCACTTATTATTTATCTTGCCAATAGGTCTACAATCACATCTTGATCACAAGCTTACTGTATGTTGTAAAAAAAGCAATAATATCTTGAAAAAAAAAAACTAATTATGACATTAAATGTAACAGGAGGTTTGGTTGGTTTGAAATGTTCAAGTATACATTTTATTCTTTTATTTTGTTTAATTTTTTTTTAACCAGTTGACCCGCGCAGCTTCGTTTGTTTTATAAATCAACAGCTAGTCAATCTTAAAAGATAGGCAAATGCCACGCCAGTCTTGTTAATAGATTTTTTTGAGAGGAACATTTTGTGATATTCAATTATTTCATTACTAACCGTTTTTGCAGTGCACGCAACAGAAACTCTCAAAAGGAATAAATATTACATTTTTGCAATATTTTTCATTGCTGCTCTGCTTTTCCCAGCGTGATGCTATACAGCCAATACATATCGATAAATGGGCTATTTACAACGGAAATAATTTTTAAATACAAATCAGTAATTCAGCAGTTCGTATAGTGCTATAGATTTGTGGAGATAAAAAATGCAATCTCTCTATTCTATACTCTTTTATAGACTTTCAATGTCTGTTGTTCTATTTGATTCCCAAGTCAAAACACATTAATATCCGTACTAAAGAAGAAGCTATAAATTGATCATCTTTTCTGAACAGTATCGGCAAAAGTCTTAACAGGAGATTAATTACACTTTACAAAAGTTGAGAGCAAAATTCAATAATACAATGCAAAGTTTCTGACGTAAATTACTTTTAAGTCCGTTTCATTGAGCTTCGGTAAATAAAAGTTGTGTTATTCAAGGTTTATTCTTTAGTTTATGATTTACTAACGACACCCCAAGATTTTCCTAACATATATTTTCACAGTTAATGTTCACTATGATGTGCCTCCGTGTTGATATTTTGTAAACATGAATAAAATGATGATTCATTTCATTCTATCACAAATGGTTCAGCCGTTTTGGAGATTAATCGGCATAAATAGAGAGGCAACCGTTATATAAAATGTTTTCTTGTTATGAGTATTTTCATAAAAATAAATAAGGCCGGCAGCAGAACATCACTAAAATGCAAAAAATGATGTAATATGGATAAGGCCTTAAGGTTGGCAACGCGTCTTCTACGCTTACAAATCTTGGAGGTGCCCATGGGCGACAGGAATCGCTTAGTATAGGTGAACTATATGCTCGTTTGCCTTCCTATCGTATAAAAAAAGCTGGTCTTTTGAAAAGTCAACATTATTTATTTGTAGATGATGTCAGTGGTTTCATTCGTTTAGTAAAAGTTCTTAATCAAATATAATCGCAATAAATTCGTGAACTGTATCTAAAATGATTAGTGATATTACTGAAAATTAATGTTATCAACCTAACTGAAATAATTCAATTCTAATATTCGTTATATTAAATTTGATTTGTTAATGGAATTTGTTGAATGTTCATTTAATTAGATTTATCCTTACATATGCCTAGAGATATTTATGTTATATATATAATCTATTTGTGTATATATTATTACTGTACACTAGCTTTTACTTGTGGCTTCGTACGCGTTCGTATAGATGTTGTGAAGGACTTCTTGCCTAAAATATTATTTGGAAATTTTCATTGAATATACAGGTACAAAGTTTCTTTTGGTTTTCGTCGATACAAGATTATAAGAAAACTAGCTAACCCAGCAAACGTCGTTTTGCCACATAAATATATTGTGGTTAAAAAGTAGGGGATTGAAGAGGGGTGAAAATTTGGGGTTGTTTGTATTTTTATATGCTGTATCATAATAAAACAAAAAGAAAAAAATTTTGTACAGAAAATAAAAAAGAAAAATTGGGATGGAGCACCCTTACATTTTGGGGATGAAAAATACATGTTGTACGATTCTCAGGTCTACTGAATATGTTTATAAAATTTAACGAGAAATGATCGAACCATTTCGGAGGAGCAGTATTACAAACACCGTGACACGAGAATTTTATATATTAGATATCTTTAAGCGCAGAAAACATGCGACTTGAAACATGCGACAGACTTGAAGGAAATAAATCCTTGTTAATAATTACACTGTACATGCAGGCAGACACAAAACAGATAGACAAAAAGTTAAAAATTACTATTTTGTATTATATACCTCTTTTTTTATTCTGCCATAATAATATTTGCATAATTTCATTGGATGTACGGACACGTAATTTCTACTGATTATATTTTAAATATTAATTCAAATAAATTTTCTATTGTAAATCATAATGTATTCTCGCTATTCCCTATCATAACGTCGACGTGATAAAATATTAACAGAACTTCAGAAATTGAAATGAGAACTTTTTGACTTTTAAGTACCTTTTAACTTCTTATGCTGTTTAACTTATTAATTAAGTTTTATTAGCTTATTTCATTTGCTTAATTTATGTAATAACTGTTGAGGAATTTTCATTTTATATGGTCGCTAAGTGGCAGAAATTTCATCATATTCATTCTACTCTACTATAATTAAATTGTGTCTTTTGTATCACTGAGTTATTTAAAAATTTTGTGTAATGATTTCTTTTTCAAAGGTTACGAAACTACTGAACTCATTAGGATAAAATATTCTTTTACATATTATATAATTGTATCCAATTTAAGAGATAGGAGTTTGAGTAATAAGTTACGTATTTAGCTATGTATATATGTGAAGTTGGATGTATCGCTCGTATCATATCAATTACAGATTTCTTAAAATCCTCATATAGTGTTCCGAATAAAATATTCTTAATAACAAAGCCAAGATTAGAGAATGGGAACAGACACAAATATATAACGTTTAATTAACTATTTTCTGTACTCAAGAATCATAACTAAACTTTTATAAGTTTCATATGTCCATCTGCCTAAGGCATCGTAGCTCCTTAATGGATAGGCTTAATTTGATGCGAATTATTATGTTATAAAGCTCAACATTATTCCAAGCTATAATTTATGATATTCATTAGTTTTATGATTTATAGTTGGGACACATAAATTTAATATTAGACTAACCGATTCGCTCAACTTCGTCAGCGTCACATAAGATATTCATTTCCCCTGAAAAATACATGGACACAATTTTCATTATGATTGATCAAATATTTTCTCAGTTTAGCGATGTTGTATATAGAAACGTATTGTGAACTAACGCAGTGTCGTTGAAAAGATACCCGTATTACATATATACAAATTTTTAATATTACTTACTCAGTCTCGACAATTTAAACACATCAGCCGTGTTGATAATGTCAATGTAGATCTGTATCTCCATCGGAGATTTCTTAGCATTGTACATCATCATGGCTGTTTTGAACGCTTGCTGGACTTCTTCCGAATTCTTCTCGAAGATAACACCTGCGAAAAATATATTATAATCAAAATTCATAACCAAATGTCAACTTTGAGTAACAAGATAACTATTAAAATTCGTTATAGTAAGCCCATCTTAACAGACAAATACATTAATTCAAACTTTTTAGAACTTTAAAAAAAATATAGTGTTAATTCTGTAATTTTTAGCCGTTTAACACAGCACACGCGATAGAAGCTCTCAGAAAAAATAAATTTGTCCCGTTTTTGCAACAATTTGCATTGATGTACCCATAAATCGTAGCTATATAGCCTTCCTCCATAACTGAGCTATCCAACATTGTAAGAATTTTTCAATTCGAATAGGTAGCTCCTCAGATTAGCGCGTTCGGCAAAGCAAAGAAACTCTTCAGCTTTATTATATCGGAATATCTTATATTTAACTAACGGTGCCTAGTCGTAACATGTAATTTTACCCGCATCAACTTCATATATCTGCGTCGATCATAATCAAATGGGAAACTATGAGAGTCCCATCGCCATCGGCCTATTCGTTTCGGAGCTTAGCCGCAATAAACTGACGGATAGAAAGTTTATAAATTATGTTATAATCGTAAGTACTTTAAGAGGCATTAAGAAAAGAGCTGATTATGAATTACCAAATGCGGGAGATGAAAATAAAATAAGACCGTTAGCAATTATAAGAATAATCTATGTAAATCTAAAGGTTGGCAATTCGAAAATACATCTGCATGAACGAGGTGAGCTGTGTATGCTCGTTTGTCTTCCTATACTATAAAAAAGACACTTTAATATTATTTATGTATATAGAAAATCAGGATTATTATGTATAGTAATAATTTGAAAAGTAATTCGAAATTGTATTCATTACAAAACTGCAGCAACAACAGAAACTGGTATAAAACATCATTGATATAATAATGAGCTTAATGTCATTGTGAATTCGGTAATGTTTGTATCCCATTTACCGTTAACATAGCTATTTATAAAGCCTGTTTATATACTTAGATTAAAAAATGTTTAAATTTTTTGAAAACGTCAAGTAGATAAATATTTAATGTTTTACCAAGCATCACACAACAAAATCAAAGGTAAATCTGAGTTTTAAGTAAGCGGTTGTCAAAAATTCTAAAATAGTACTTTTAATTTTTCGATTGTCGTTTTATTAGTACCGCGTCATAATTATTAGAATAATTATCGGATAACAAATGAATAACGAATTTTTGTATACAAACTGCGTAGGTTTAAGCGTGTGGAATTGCAATGGACTGGCATTGCAATCATTGTTTAAAATTTTATTTTTTTAAACCAAAGTCGCTTGAGTTATGGTTTTTTAATGACAGCCATTATTATTCGAAGGTATCGATTACACTGCATAGTTATGATAATGATTACTTAAAAATATCCTAAGTTACTCCTAACATTTACTACCTGTTAAAGTTCCTATAAAAAAGGTCAAGACATTTCGGAGAATATATAGAACACACAAAGACAATTTTTTGCTAAATCGTGTCTGTTACAAGTACGTGTATAAATTGTCATATGGATTTAGCTATTATCTTGAAACTAAAAAGACAAACTTGATTTTATTTACTAGTATATATAAATGCAATAAAACATTTGTTAAATTCATTAATTTTCTTCAAAAGCATACAGATGATTGGTCTTCTAACGCCAAAAAATATTTATTTATATCGTAGACTACCTCGCTACAGAATCAGTTTTACGTTTCATTATATTAATGAGCACTTGATGAAATATTAATGATGTTTCCAATTGAAAGTGTTCTGCTATATTTGTAGCGTTTCAGTTAAATTTATAAAGCAAATATCTTGTTTATAATTCGTACATCATTAACATACGGTACACAAGAGTATTATTTGTCATTCATACATGCATATAAATTAAATTTAAGTCTCTCTTTGTAATAGCAAAATAACAGCGTTTTACTCAATGCATATGGAACTAAACGTATGCGGCACTTTCAATAGAAGTACTGTTTACAAAATTATTTCTCTAGACTTATTAAAATATCTAAACGTTGAAATAAAAAGTGAGGGTGAGGGTTGTGTTAAATATATTTTGTCTAAAACGTTTCTGAACGAAACGGCTAGATCGATTTTCACGGAACATTCACTGGTAGAGATAGCTGCTTTTATAACGCGTAACATAGACTGTTAAGCTAGAAAACTTTTTAGGGATACCCACGAAATTCATCAGTCAGTCTTATCGATAAACTTTTGATTTAATGAGATTTCTTTCGACACTAAAATTAATTTATGCATACAACGTATACGTGATCTAATATATAAAATTCTCGTGTCACGGTGTTCGAACTTGAACTCCTCCGAAACGGTTCGACCGATTTTCGTAAAATTTTATATGCATATTCAGTAGGTCTGAGAATCGGCCAACATCTATTTTT
>JAOSYY010000008.1:4330413-4344687 GCA_025727935.1 Hebomoia glaucippe | reverse complement strand
AAGTCGTGAAGTGCTATCCACTTTTTGACTTCAGTCTATGAATTTCCGAATGAAATGAACGGCTCTATGATACATTTAATATTCCTAAGTAAGCCTGATTTTTAATTTTCATTTGTTGCATAAAGTTTTTCCGAAAGTCTGATTCTTAGAATAGTTTTCAACTTTTCACTGAATGTAATCATTCAAGTGCTGATCCTGTGAAGCCGAGCTATCTGACCTAATTTTATCATCCTGCATCCCGGTATAATCCACACCGTATTTACCCTTTCGCTATAAAAAAGTAAAAAAATATTTCCACGACTGTTGATAACACTTGCACTATAATTTACTAAGTCTAACAGTTGTTAAATCTAAAAATAAGAACAGTCTGCCTAAATGGTCACTTTATCCATAATGTTATAATTATTATTCAGAATAGTGTTTAATGTATACATGTATTGACTCATTTAGTTATTTAAACCATTTAACGTCAAAAAATGTGGTTATAAATGGTTATAGAAAATAACATTGCACGATTCGCCAATACCGAAGACGTGTCAAATAAATTTCGATAATTACATATCAACAACATAATGAGATGAGTCATATTCGTAAGTTCAATAATGAAATTCGTTACCGCGTAGTAACAAATTTGCTACGAAGGTCGTAATCGAAGAGCAATTGCTTAATAATGCGAGAGAGATCAGATATTAATTTTACACGGTACTTTGCCAAATTCTAAATCCGACTAAGCAAGTGTTTCATACACTGTACCTACCTTTTGTTCCACTTGTGAAGTTCGTTGTCCGAGCACCCATTTTAACGGTAAGTTTAAGTATTATTGGGTGTCAGAATTTGATAGCCACCCAAAGCTTTAGAGTTCCAGAGGTGGAACAATTCTAACTTTATCATTTAAGCTTACACTGTTATAGCATTAAGGTTTGAAAGGGACGGTGCACGGCGGTTTATATCCATCAGCAATAATAATTTAACCAGTTTTCATAACTTGAGGGTTGATGCCACGACAGAAATTCAAGTAGAAGGTAATTTTAACGGCTTCCCAAAACCCGATTAAGTTTCCTTGAATTCGGTGAGTTGTTTATGTAATATCTTCCGTGGTCTCAAAATCTATACAACAGAATGTATAATCATAAGGTTTCTATTATATATTATATAGTTGATCTAATTTTTTCACCAATAACAATTTACTCAATTTATCGATTTAGGGTCGTTTTTTTGGATGTAATATCGAAAGTGGTCACTAAAAACGAACTTTGACTATATGTGGAGAGTTAAAGATATATTAAGAACAAATAATATATTAAAAATGTGATGTTTGCATGATTTGGATTCATGGGGAGAATTGATAGACGGCTAATGCCAGTGTGAATGAGAGTGATAAGCATTGATAAGTCTAGAGAAAGCGAAGTATAACAAGATCGTGGCATTATTAGTAAGAAAAGCCATACTCTCTGTTTATAGGTATATGGGGGAGATGAATTGTGTACGCATACAAATTTATAAAATAATTATTTTTATTATATTACTTGGGATAGTCTCCCTAAATGATGTATTGAATTTATGTTTATTTTACGCATATTCACAAAACTTGATTTAAACATGTCAAGTTTAATGTAATATGGTTAGAATGAAATATAACGTCAATACTTTTTGACTAAGAAAAGTTTGGGAAAAAGAAAGGTAGAGCCTTTTCATTTTCTCGGGTAATTTTTTCTATTCATCTTTTCATAAGTACTTTCCTTAAACTTCAAGTTATATTAAAAACATAGCCAAATTGGTGCAAACATTCTCGAATTTTGCCTTCAGGACCATTTAGCGATTCATTTTTATTTATATAGGGTGAGAATCTGAATACATTACCGTTGTACCTTAAACCAATTGTGATATTCGCCGTAACTCCATGATTCCAAGCTGCGACCATATAAATGTTCTACGGTCGAGTATTTTTATTTTCATATCCTGACTTTATTTTGCTGTCGGGCCATTTGTCAGGGTATTTTCCCTTGCGCCCTGTCATATTCAGCGCCGAAATGGGCCGGATGCGTTTGTCTCATGCATTTGAAACTAGCCGAAATGACATGAGATATGTACTCAAATGTCATAAGAGCGAAACGTATGATGACTTTTTGTTTCATGGCCTATAAACCAAGAGCTGGTAGACATTTTGCGTAAGATGTTTGGGGCATTACGAAGCAGCTCAATAAATAGTTTCGTAATAACTAAATACAATCCATATTTCATTGGCCGGTTGGAGGACTATAGCGAGATTCTATCTGTTTCAGATGTAAAAAATTGCTTGGAAAATATTATTTTATCCAACTTGTAATTTTTTAAGATCTAAGTTAAGTATCTTAAAGGTGGCCAAAATATCGAAAATTCACAACAAACAATCGAGGCAATATAATTGCCAGATATTTGAGAAATATATTATATTATTTATATCTGGATTATAGTATTGAAGTCTAATTCTAAGTTATGAGCAACCTTCCAAAGCGCCTTAAACACCTTATACAAAATACATGCTAGCTCTCGGACCATAGCCTTTTGTTTCATGGCCTATGTTTTTGGCGGGGAATAGTCACGACTGGATATATGAAGAGTTTTGTTTCTTTTCTTGTGCGCCATGTGTGGATTTGAGAGGCTGACATGGTTTATTACCGGAAAATAGAAAATATAAAGTGATCTAATAGGTTTTCATTATTTCCACGTATTTTTATTCCATATATAATATTACTTATAGAAATATTAAGTTACGATCCGATGTTTTGCCAAAATCGTGTCCCAAATATTAATTGAATTTGCGGGTTAGTGAAAACATAATATCGTATAAGAATTTATTCATAGTAGTCCTTAGCACAATGGTTGAGAATTGGGACTTATTGATTTATGACTAGTGTCATTCAGCATATATTTGGGTAAATGTTCTTTGTGTCATATACACAGAATACCTCCTCCTACCTCAGTAAACCGCGTATTTGAAACCTAATAGATTAGATCTAGCAAACAGATTCAATCTTAATTAACGTTGACACGAATAATGTTACAATAAAATGTTTAATTCGTATAGGAAAATAATTTTATGGCCAAGTTTCCTGGCAATCTTCCCTTTCGTAAGTACTTTATTCAATCAAAGGAATTTATAAAAAGTATCTTCCGCCGTTCTCGAGTTTCGCACAACACATTTCGAGATTCAATTTTAATTTATATAGTTAATCTGCATTAATATGGTGATACCAAAGAGGTAATCCGTCTGATCTCAGAGCAGCGGCTTCAATCAAAGTTTTAAGTGAAGACTAGTCGAACTCACAACTCCGAGTGCTAAGCCAGCACTGGATTTTGAAGTTGGCTACATTCCGCACATTCATAGGAGCTTCGGCTGGTCCTCAGTGGATAAAAGTTGACACGCGATCAATTTCCTTTTCGAAGTTTGTACCTACTTTTTTACAATACGTTTCACTCGAATATACGAAAGTCCGTTTATATGCCATATAGATTTTAGCCGTAAAAGATTCAGCAACTAATCACTATAAATGTAATACTTACAGCTTTATTAGGATGAAACAGGCTAGTTAGCTGTATACGAGTAAATATATGACTGTTTTTTATTTGTTTTATAACATAGAAAGGCTCACGAGGTTAAAGTTCACCTGGTGGATAGCGTTCCTGTCAGTCCTGGACACCTCCTAGGCTGGTCAATCTAGGAGACGCGTTACCAACCTTAGGACCTTAGCAAATTAAATTTATTATGGAAGTTCTGCTGACGGTCTTGTTTTAATTTCAGAGTATACGGTAATTCAGACTGAAGTCGAAACGCGCACAGCACTTCACTGCCTTTATTTATGATAAATATGCAGAGTTGGACTAAAGACTTATTATTTTTGTATAACAATAAACTCAAGCAAGAGGGTGAACTAAGTGTCACCTTACAATATCAATAAATAATGCTCAATAAATTTTTATTTTTACTACAAGCGTTCAACAACCTATAAAATAAAGATGAAATGTGCAATCTTCTCGGCTTTTCTATCTATAAACGGTAGTTCGTGACTTGGGAAAATTTCGTTATTTCTCCCACTCGTTTTAAATCTCGAACTGGAAAGCTTTGACGGTATAACACTTTTATTGAAACGTGTCACCAAAGTGAAAATTGCAGCATCGGAAATTGAACCCACACTCGTATGCAAAGAAAAACACAATAGAAAATCAGCGACCTTATTTCTCCTGATAAGGAAGGCTCAAGACGATTTTAGAATTCCAGTGTTACATATGAAACATTTTAACGACGACAAATTATAGAATGCGTTTCTATGCTATCTATAACGTATAAGAATAACACGTCTTTTCTCAATGTACAAGAAATATACATTCATATGCTTATAAAAGAAATATAATTCCATATGTTTTTGTCTGCATGCCCTTCTATTTGTTAGGACTAGTCTCCCGATACGACTCGACCGATTTTGACGTAACTTTCAGGGATGAAACAGGGGGACAGAACTAGTTAAGCTAAGAATTCAAGTCATCTTTAAAAAAAATCACATTAAAAAAAGCCCTAATTTCAAAAAAATAATCTTTTAACGTATAATCTACTTTTCACTTCTTTTTGAATCATCTATCAGTCTACCGCTGTCTCCGCATAATCAGAAACTTAGTCTGTAACATCATTAGCAAAGGAATGAAATACCTAATTAGTTTTAATGTGTCTTAATAAAGCAAGAAAATCCGTGTAGTGGATAAATTGGTGCACATATTGCAATGACACGGGCCACGGGAAAAACTTAGCAAGTGTACATGACTTTGTTATATGAGGTTAAGGAATTATAGCCCGCAATATTTTACGCGGGAGTTGTGGAAGCCGCCGGCATTTTGAGACTTATGAACACGTAAGACATTATATTATATCGAGTTGCAATAGTAGAGGATGTGTATTATAACTTACTTTGTAACTACGTTATTTATTTATGTATACGTAAATACAAATTCAAAGTGTCTGTATGTAATTTTTCGTCGGCATGTCTGTCTGTTTGTTCCAAAAAATGGGTCAATATTTACAGATTTTTTATGACAAATATCTAATGCTATGATAAGTTACATTCAACATTTTTATTACATCTATACGGATATAATAAAGCTTAAGAGATATGTTTTCTTATATGCGCTAATCAGTACTGGTTTGATATGAAAATTTATTTATCGAAGTAGGTTATATTTTACCCTGCGATTAGTATATTATAAAGCTCTAAAATACGTCGCGACAGCATACATTTTCATAAGGTTAGGTTAAAAGATTTAATGGTTATCTTAAGTGACACAGACGAATTTGCGTGAGACAGCTAGTAATTAAATAAAATCTACGGGCGATACCGCGGGGCATTTCTAGTGTTTAATTAAAACGTTATTCGCTTTTCTATTCGCAGAACAGACCAGGTTTTACGTAATAATTTAATGTTCATAAAAGAAGATTAAGATTAAAATACTTTGTATAGTAACAAAAAAATATAATTGTGTATAGAAATGCGATGAAAAATGTTTAATCAAAAATTTATTAAATCAGATGACTTTGTGTAATTAATGATATTGTTTCATTGAGAAATAATATAATATAACCTTTGAAAAATTATTAATTTTTTACGATAATGTTTAATTTTTCTTGTTATAGGAACGCAAAAGAGGACAAACTTTATCTTATTGTAAACGATTCATGTCGGCTATGGACTCTAAGACGTAACAAAAGCTAGAAAATGCATTGGCATTCTTAATATTTTACCCATATATGTTTCTATTCTTAAGGCGAATAGAAAAGTGCGATAGAACACAAAAGTATATTTTTAACTATTTTGTGTATGAATTTACAGGCTAATCTTGGAAATATTCAACGAATTTTATCGAGGTTAACAAATTAAATACAAAAATAATATTATAATAAACAAAGAAAACGTACGACGCCGCTGACAAAAATTACTTAAGAATGAATTAACCAAATATATTTAACGCAACGACATATAATGAATATTCCCAGAAGCTACGTCTTAATCATTTAATTAATTCATTAATGTATAATGTTAAACATAAGACGACATCAGTGTATAAGAATGTTAAATTTCTTATCGAATTTTACACGCGATTTTCTCGACCTTACACAACGTAGATTTGATTACACGCAAATTGAAGTTTATTGCATACATCCTCCATGCGCGTTATTGCTTAACGAGGTGTCAATCATACTCAATTACTCAAAATATGTAGATGGATTTTTCTGGCACAATGTAATATATTGTGCTCGCTATGGTCCGTTACAAAGCCAATGAAGAATTGTTATACGTATTAAATATATCGTTCAAATTAATTCAATCATATTTCAATGGGCGTCAGTTGAATAATAATTGCTTTAGTATACGATAAAAAAAACATCATACACCGTCCGTGTAATTCTGTTGATAAGTAAATATGAATTTTCGGATGCTCGAATTAATTAAAAAAAGTCGACAGCACATCATCGTTCGTCGAAGACGAATTTAAAAAGATAAATATTACCCTCATAGGATGGTACTAATTGAGTTTTTCATGGCACGTGTAACTAGCACCGTGTGTATATTTTGCAACGTATATTAAAGATAATGCTTTATATTACACTTAATATGGCGATTCGGTTTTACCCGCTAGCCCATATATAAATAGGTGAAAGGTCACGTATCACATATCGATATCAAATCAAATTTTATGGCACGGATATATATGCGAACGGCGCGATGAAAATAATTTTGATAGAAATTCTGATGCGGTATTTTGGTAGTTCACAATGGGAAATATACCTCTGTGATTATATGTTCAGAATTTTGTCAGACGTCACATTTAGGCTTCTAAACTAATATTATTAAGCCCAAGAGTTTGTTTGTTTGAATGCTCTAATCTCAGGACCCGCTAGTCCAATAATGTAACCCAAGGTGTAAAAATCGATATAAACGCAAGCGAAACTGCTGCCAAAAGGTATTTTCTAATAATTGATATTATATAGGGTGTTAGGGGACTGTTCCCGATTACGAAGACAGATAATAGTACTAATGACACCTATGATGATGGGATGGAAAAAAACTGACACTGATTAAAAAAAAACATATTTTTAAATTTTTTTATTAGGATTATTTATGCTCCATCTTGTAAGTAAAGCCAAATGAAATCATAATTCCATAAAAAAGCATTACTTTACTAAAAACACCAGCAATGAAGTATGATAACAAAAACAGCTGGACTAACATGATGGAGCGAAATGACGCTAATAAAGCGTTTTAAAAATATTTTTTTTTTTTAGTCAGAATCGATGTCTTTTCTGTAACATCATCAAGTGTCATTAGTATCAACTGTCTTCGTTTTCGGGATCGATCCCCTAACGCCCGTTAAACAAGTATTAGACTTTCGCTGTAAAAAAGTATTGTGATCTGTTTAATGCTCGAAAATCGCATCGTACAAATTACATGTTATTTAAAAAAAAAGTACTTGTTGTATCCCGACGGGTTACATATTTGCTGCTAGACTAACAAGTACTTCAAAACCTTAATCAGGACTCGATGTGTAACTAACCAATAATATGTATCAAGTACACAATTGAACTTGAGTTAAAGTACTGAATAGTAAACTTCATTATAACTTTCGACCTGTATAAATAGGAAAATTATTGTACCATTCGTGGTCAAGAGCACCCTAGACAATAATTATATTGTACACAAATATTGTTAGGTTTACGGAACACTGAACATTATTTACGCAACATCGATTTGACGGCCGCTCATTAAATAATTCGTCAATTGCACGAAAAATAATAATCTATATCTATTTCTGTATTAATAAATAACATTGATGTGTGTGTCTATAATATTAAAATAGCAGCTTTCCTCAAAATGTATACTAATATTGTAAAGCTGAAGAGTTTGTTTATTTGAACGTGCTAAACTCAGGAACCGCTGGTCCAATTCGAAAAATTCTTTCAGTGTTGGATAGTACGTTTATCGAGGAAGGTATAGGCTATATATTATTAAAAAAAATAAGGTTATGTACTAAAAGTCCAATAATGTAACCCAAGGTGCAAAAATCGAAATAAACGCGATCGAAGCCGCTGGCAGAAGCTAGTAGAATATATATATAACAGGAACACGAGTTATAAAATTTTTGTCTGTCTGTTTGTATGTATATATTTGTTACAGCTAATCACCGAAACGGCTGCGCTGATTTTGACGGAATTTTCATTAACTAATAACTGAAGTCATGGCGCGTAATTTAGGCTATTTAAATTTCGTAATCATCAATTAAATTACAGCGAGTAGTCAGAGAACTGCTATCATCGTCTCTAGAAAGTATATATTAAGTTGATATTTAAATATATTATACATATATATAAAACTTTTAGTAATGTTATACCAAAAACATTCATACAAAAACAATTTTGATTGTATTATACGGAACAATGTCAAATTAAATTGTAAATTAATTACAACTGTTTAAAGTGTTATCAATCTAAAGCAAGATTTTTTTTAAATAATAATTAATCAGCTGTTTTAAATATACACATCAGTTACTTAGACCGTGAAGTCGTGCCTAAATAACAGAAGTAAATTATAAATTATATCCATAAAAAATCTTTTCTTTTTTACAAACTGCCGAACATAATGAAAAATTTAATAACCTTCGTGTTTTCGACGTGAATTTAATGTATAGTATTTTGTTTTTAGAATAACAAAAGTTTAATCCATGTCTTTTTTCCATCAAAACTTGAACTAGGCTTCAACGCTCTTACAATTTCCCGTGAGGGGCGATACAGAACATTATGAGAATACAGATAAAATTTATCTCAAAACTTTTTTAAAATAATATCTGTGAAGTCTGGAGACCTCTAGTGGGTCGTAGTACAGTTTTATATATTATAAATTTTCATAGTAAGTTCAACTAAAACGAACTTCTACTGTGCGGTCGAGACAAAGGAAATATATGCATATTTTCATTAAATCGTTCACACTCTTAGAACAATAATCTTAGTGGGGCCATTTTAGTAGTTTTCCATTTTATTTAAAAAAATATCAGAAAGAGAAAATTTCCATTCTCTCTCGATTTAGAAACTAACAATTTCTTTTTTTCCAACATCCATGGATTCAAAAATGTTCTCATTTTTAAATCTAAGTGAGGCGGTTGAATTTTTCTAACGATTGGAACGCGTGATGCGTTATTCAAGCACTTTTTATTCTAATGTATACGGAACCTCACAGTGTTGTTGTCACCCGGGCCGCTCAGTTAACAAAAGAGCGGAAAATTTTGACGAACCTTCAGTAAGCGCTTTAAAAAGCTTTCTAGAGCTTTTTTTGCTGGATTGATACGCTTTTCAAAATTCAACTTAAATTGACCGATAAATTTAATATAAAATATAGCATAATTATGGAAAACTTCGAAGGTTTAAATTTGTAGCGCTACTAAATAGTTTAGTGCGAAACAATATTATAAGCTTTTTATAAGAGTTAAAGTTAATACGACGTCTAGAATACCACGTTACTTTTTAAGAGCCGTCCAATGGATAATAATTGTGATATACATACTTGAATATAATGCGTTCAAAAGCCGCTTCGAATATGTGATATTAAAAATAAAAATAAAAAACAGAATATCTATGTTATACTAATTATATTAATAACAGACTAAATTAAGCAATATTTCTTAAAATATATATACATTGCTTCTGCCAGCGGCTTTGCTCGCGTTCATTTTGATTTTTACATCTTAGTTTACATTATTGGACTTTAAGTTAGGGTCCGTATTTTTTATATATAATAGATAAATGTAATATCCAACACTGAAAGAATTTTTAAAATCAGACCAGCGTTCATGGGATTAGCGCGTTCAAACAGACATACAAACAAACTCTTCAGGTTTATAATATTAGTATAGGTTTGTTGTACTTATATGTGACAGCCGGTGCGTGTAGATTATCTTGCTGTCCGGGATATGCGTCCCCTAGAGTTTGTAAATACGATTCTGCGCTTGCCTTTACCAAGTAAGACGCGCTATTTTCCTAACGTCGTCTTCCCATAATAGACCCTGTATTCCTTAACTTCTTTTGTATTGTACCGGACACCGTTTTGTTACGTCTTTAGACCACTTATCCTCGCTACTCCTAATTATATGTACTGCCCACTCCGTTTCAGTTTTTTAATAGAACTTTACGTAGTTGTAAAAGAAAAAGCTTCAAACAACTTTGCATAAAGTTAAACATAACTTGAATTTACTCGGTCGAATTCAAATATATCTAAATTTAGTTTTTTTATTATCTTTATTTATATACGTATATATAATCGAAGGATTCGATTGCATTATCCAAATTTCATCATTTTTATTTGTAAAATGAATAGAATTTGTTATAGTTTTGTCTGTCTGTTTATATGTTAAGGCTGGATTGATTTAGAATGGCGCGTAACTACCTTAACGGTATTTTCAAGACAATCTTTGTTATGATCCTGTATATATTAAATTATAGTAGTCGAAACCGCGGGACACCGCTAATTTTCAATTTAGAAGATAATAAAGGCTATCTTTACCGAAGCTTATAGAAATATAGCCATTTTTATTTCAATTGGTGACCTCGTGAACTAAAATGTACGGAAAACTTGGGATCACGTCTAGTTTCGTGTGTTTTTACAACGACTTATTCATTATTTTGGCATCGGGAAGTGCTATAAATAATACGACGCGGGCATCTCGTAGTCTATAAAAAAATCTTCAAGGCATAATATACGAGTTTATGGCTTTACAGTTACCAGACTATATATTTATTCTTCTGTATATGTATCCGTAACTGATCATATGTTGAACGGCTGGAGGTATTTTAATAAATTTTTATGATTCATTCGATGTTTCAGGATTAAAATCAGACCCAGTAGATGGCGATGCAAACGCATTTTGTGTCAAATTTATGACAAAACTATGTCTATTTCATCCGGTATTTTTCCATATCCCTAGATTTACACTAATTATTTTTCTTTACAGTCAAGTACATGTCTTTAGTGACCTATAGGACCTTTTCTAATTTAATAAAATTTATTTAAAATTAGGACATAACTAGTATTATAACTAGAAGCAAAACGTATACGCTAAAATTGTGCTTGAACGGAATTAGCTTATTGCAATGAACCTACAAATAGGCAAATGCGTATTTGAAGAATCTTTTTAGAGATTTTTATTAGTAATGCCGATAAATTTCTATACAATATTATTTTAATAATTATGTTTTTGGCTCTATTTTTATTTTTTTTTCACCACCTGTTCGAAAAATTCCTTCAATGAACATAATATAATATGATAAAACAGAAGTATGCATTGGAATATTGTACTTTTGGAGATTATGACGCGGAAAGCTTTAGTTAATCTTAATGTTAAAAATTTTTTAGCCAAAAAAAGAATCTAGGTATTATAATTAACAATAACAAAATGGCTAAGCAATCGCGACAGTAATTTATTTTAGTAATTGTTAGTAATTGGTTTTATTGAAAATTTGTTTTTCAACAATTCCTTCTATATTTGTTCATAATTACATAAGTTTAAGATATTAAAAACACTAAATGAATTACAACAATTTCGCTGCACATGACAAATATTTAAATATTTCTGTCCTTTATTCAAGACTTAAATACATGAAAATTCAAAAGAAAATCAAAAATAGATATTAATAAAATGCAATTCATCATCAGCGCTATTCCTAGACAATATTTCATCTAGGTTATTCAGTAAAACTTACAAAGTCACGGGTTAAGAGATGTAAATCTCAGCAAAGTTTAGGAAGCCCATTATTGTCGGCAGAATAATGATACAATAAATACTATGCCTGGATCTTTTGACTTCCCAACTTTTCGCAAGTCATTTAAATTAATCACATTATACACTAGAGTTAGTGTTAGGTGAATCATAGTTTTGTGGCAGAAATTCGGTTCGCTAGTCCACTTTTCCATTACGAAAAATAACTCATAGTAAAAATAATATTTTTTAATAAAGAAAAATTTTCCATTTTCTTGTGTATAATTCTTATTCTTTTTATACATGAATTAAAATATCGTCGCTAGAACAAATATACATTTTCTCACTTACCCAGCGTCTTTTCCGTGAGTGCCCGATTTTTCGTGTAAAAATAAATAATAATATAAAAATAAAGTAAAAGCTTTAAAAGTCTGAATAACATTTTTAAATTAATCATTTTGTTTTATGGCATTATTTGAAAGACACATTTCCGCGTTTACTGTGACACTAAAAGTACGCGCCAAAGTTTTCCCGTGGCCCAGTATATTTGCGTCAGGCTGCAATAAGAGACGAGAGACGACTGTGTAACGCTCTGGTCCTCACAGCCCTCCCGCGTACTGCCTCCCCGCACGTTTAGCCGTTTTGTCAGTTAGGCGGGGTCTACGAACTACGATAATATGACCTGAGTACCAAATTATATTTCAAACTTCAGTTAAATAATTGAGAAATTGAAAACTATCAAAGAATTTATTATTTATCTTAAAAATATAATATCTTAAGATATCTTTTTTTGCATGTTTTAATCCTTAAGGGGGACGATAATTTTTCTATTAACGAGTCCTTTATATGAACACATAAATTCGCGTTACTATGCCTACATACCAAATTAAAAATATTTATATAAGTTTATGTATAGTATTCACGTCTGTATGTTTATATGTATGTATATATTAAAGTATTTTTTGTAACCCAATGGAGTTTTTAAAAAACGTATCTAGCCCCACGATTTGAGCTCATAAGCATTTTTTTAAAATTTGTATGCACACTGGCACTTGCGCTATCATTTACAAGAATCAATGTCAGTTGAGTCGCTGAGTAGTTACAGACGGTAATAGATAAAACTTGAAATATTTACCCGTTGGGTTTTTCAATCATCGGGCAAAGTAGATATATATCCATACATTTTAATTAAAATTGTACCTTTATGTTAGAAAATAACCTTTTTAATTTATTTTAATTAATGTAGTGTATACAGAATAACAATATCTCTTATTCTAGGAATACCCTTGTGTTTTTGTATCTTATTTATATCATGATTATTCGACCTTTGACCTTTTAATATGGACCACTTAATAACAAGTATTTCTGTACTCTATTATTATTAAGTAATGTAACTGAACAACTTTAAAAATTGCCTTCTTGACCCCGGGGAAAAGAAAAGGATGCTATAAGTTTGATGAATCTTTCTGTTTGTGTCTGTCTGTGGCTGATGTCACTAACAAATGATCTAACTTTAATGCAATTTCTTTTATTCGACAACAGTTGGTTCCGATACTTAGATAATATGTATATGTTTTATGGAGTTTGCTAATTTATGAAAAGGATCAATATAATTCCTCTTGATCTTTAATATAATACATTAAAGTGAGAAAAATATGAATTAAGCTATGAATAGTTTCTCTCGGAAGCAGGCTTTTAAGTATAAAGTTTAGATACAAAGCAAAACTACTCAATTGTATATTTTATTCTTCTACTAGATCTTTCCCGTGGCTTTACACGTGTTCATCGATTGTGTATTATTATTGTTGCATAATTTTATTAAAATACTGATTATATGAATAGAAAAATGCTAAGAGAAAATATGTTTATATGTGGATTCCTAAACATCGGATTTGAATAACACAAAGCCAACGATATGCTCCGAGATGCGCTTAATCTAATTGCGATAATTCGTTGAGTACTTTCTGAGATCGCCATGTATATACATACAAAACGTTAAAGAACTATTATATGTTCTATCGCTCTTTTCAAATCGCTCACAATCGTATTTACATAAATTCATTGTATATACAGACATGTGATTACTACTGATTTATGATATACATCTAATATATAAAATTCTCGTGTCACGGTGTTTGAAATTAAGCCTCTTCGAAATAGCTCGACCGATTTTCGTGAAATTTTATATACATATTCAGTAGATCTAACAATCGGGTATTATCTGTTTTTCATCCCCTAAGTGTTAAGGGTTTTCCACTCCTAACATTTATAATTTTAAGACAATTTTTTTGCTTTTCTTTATTTATGATACAGTATATAAAAATACATACAAGCTCAAATTTTGACCCCAAAACAACGAACCCTTATTTCTCAATCGCGATATAATTAAGTGGCAAAACGAAGTTTGGTGGGTCAGTTAGTAGATATATATATTTATACTAGCTGACCCCGCAAACGTCATTTTGCCACATAATAATAGGGGTTGACTGTAGAGGGGTGAAAATTGGG
>JAOSYY010000008.1:4304902-4330313 GCA_025727935.1 Hebomoia glaucippe | reverse complement strand
TGTTGGCCGATTCTCATAGATACCGGATAAGCACAAAAAATTTCATCAAAATCGGTCAAGCCGTTTCGGAGGAGTTCAATTACGCACACCGTGGCACGAGAATTTTATATATTAGATTGTAGCCTAAATGTTATCCTGGTGTGTTGTTTCTGTAAAGTTGCATTAAAATCCGTTTAATAGTTCTCGTGTGGAAGAGTAAGAATCATCCGCACATACTCAAACTTTCGCGCTTATGATATTAGTAAAGAATTTTATAACGTAGGATATGTATAAAAATTTTGTTTCTGTACTTCAGGCTAATATCCTAAACGGCTGGTCCAATTTTCATACAACATACAAGAAAAATAATAAAATTACCGATTGTCAGACCCACCGGATATGCACAAAAAATTCAGAAAATCTATTATGCCGTTTTGGAGGAGTTCGGATACAAACAAAGGGAAACTAGACATTTACGGGTAGTGTATATATGAGGGTTCATTAAATATTTCTATAGTAATATGATAGTTTTAAGATAAATGTATTCAAAGTATTTCTTCGTATCGTATCTTTAATATGCCTGAGAATAGTACATCTGGTACTTAATTTTCACCCTTAAGTGGTAAGTGTGGTCCACGCCAATTTCCTGTATTTTAGATAAAATTTTCTAATATCATTTTTTGCCATTAAAAATACATATAACACTCAACTATCACGCCCTCCTCTCAACAATTTATAATACAAAACTACTTTTGCCGAGTCAACTTCTAAAAATAAAATGAAGTTAAACAAAGCCTGTTTAACTATATAGTTAAACGCTATACATTTAAGGTTCATTGTTTATCACGTCTTAAATCGTAGTCTTCGTTATAAGCTCTTGGATCTGTCTTCGCACAAACATGCACGAAATCACAATGTTTAAATGTGATAATGAAGTGGCGAAAGACGAAACGGCTCAGAGTTTGTGAGACAGCGTGCATGACGCTGAATAAGTAATGAAACGTTCATATTATACCTACATCTATGGCTTCTGCCCTAAGTTAAAACTTTGAAGTTTAATATTTTTTTCTATTACCGTTTCGTTTCGTGTACGATTGCATTTTAGCTAGATACGTTTTTAATTTCCTGTCGCCACTCTCAGTTAATGTGGTAGAATAAGTATAAACATTTGTTATTTGGTCAAGGATTGTAGCTAAAAGAATTTTCGATACTCGGTATGCTTTGAGGTTTTTGTAGCCTAGCGGTTGGGTAAAGCGAGTCGCGTACCACCGTTCATAGATGGAAAAGTCGTGAAGTGCTATGCGCGTTTCGATTTCAGTCTATGAATTTCGGAATACTCGAAATAAAAATAAGGCCTTAATGTTGGCAACGTATCTTCTAGATCTACTGATCTTGGAGGTGTCCATGGGCGATAGAAGTCGCTTAATATAAGTGAACTGAATGCTCGTTTGCATTCCTATCGCATAAAAAAATGCTCG
Source organism: Hebomoia glaucippe (assembly GCA_025727935.1). Lineage (NCBI taxonomy): Eukaryota > Metazoa > Arthropoda > Insecta > Lepidoptera > Pieridae > Hebomoia > Hebomoia glaucippe. The sequence continues at coordinate 4,328,856 of JAOSYY010000008.1, read as the reverse complement.
TGATTTTATACGCGTTAATTTTTCTTTATTGTGTCATAAATTTTAAACGTGTCCCAATAAAATTGACCATAAGTTCATGGGTTTTTAAGATTTTCTAAGTACTCCTGCTATTGTTTTCTATAACACGTATCATCTGTCTATGTATTTGGCTATCTTTGAAATGACTGGGCTGGTTACAAGATTCCCACTGGCAAATAACTTTTAAGCAATAAGCATATCATAAATTCAGAAAAATCGCGGGTCTCCGCTAGTATTTTAAACTCGCTTCTGCTAGTGGCTTCGCTCACATTTCGATTTTTACACATTGACTTACTTGGAATTTTCGTAAAGATCTTAAATTTTTTCTGTAAATATAATATAGCCTATAGCCTTCCCCGATAATTGTACTATCCAATACTGAAAGGATTTTTAAAATCGAATCACTGCTTCCTGCGACAAGCGCGTTCAAACAAACAAACTCTTCAGCTTTATAATATTAACATAGATAATGTAGTGTGATGTTTAAAATCAATTTTTTACTTTGAATGTAACCTAGTTCAGCTGTGGTTATATTAATTGTTTGAAATAATATGCTGTATGGACGTTCATTAGTGAAACATACGGTACAGTACTGTAGAAGTACTAGGTGCTTGGCCTATTTTCTTTCAGCGTAAAGGCTAGCTGCTTATTTGATGTTACGTTAAAAATTCTAACTGCTTACATGTTCATAATACTTTTGTCTCACATTTGTAACTCCCGCGTTTATGTGATCTACCCAAATTAGTACGCAGATGAAATTAACGAATATACAGTTTCGCTGTAAACTGCACTTTTGAACCAGAAAATTCATTATAATATTAATGTTTTATTTAGATTCATATATTTCTACATATATTCTTGTATCTGTAATTAAGCTCATCCTATATGGCTGGATCGATTTTCATAAAATATGTTTTCAATTGAATTTAAGAAAGGTTTAGATGTATAATTTGATGTTAATGATGTTTTTAATCATAAATTGTTATTATTTTGGAATGTTTTGCGGTGAATTCGACACGCGTTGCACTGCAGGCGTCTTGTTGAATATTTTGTATTTATTTTTATTAATTATCTGTCAGTCAAGAACAGTCTCCTCCAGATTTTTCATGTATATAGCGAATAATAAAAAGTAACTATTCCACACTGACGAAATCGAGAATTATTCCTTGAGAATTTTAAGTATCCTAGGTATTATACCTGCTATGGACTATGAGAGGGAAATTAAATTTAGTCGATAATAATATTATGTATTACTAATTTGGTTTCCAATGTTGGAATGTTCGCAATGTCTAAACAAAAACTCGTAAATAAATTTCTTTATTATTTTTTAAATTAAGGTAACAAATCAATCTCTTAGATTAAGTAAGTGACATTTTCTAATTAATTCAAACATTTAATATTTTGTATACGTTGCAGTGTGGTGTGAGGTTTAAAAATATAGAAATTCGATTTAGTAAAACAACACAGTAACATGTCTGCCTGCACCAATTTTCACACTTTCATTTTGTTCCGTTCTTTTATGAGGTTTGACATAATTTTTGCATTAAGGGTAGGGCTGTAATGCAATGTTTTTACTACATAATCTACTTCTTATGTAAGTAAAGCTGCAAAAACTTTTAAAGCGTACATTACACTTTAAATTTCATGAATGTACTAGGACACTTTTGTAGCTTAGCGGTCGGATAAAGCAAATGCAATGCCAGAGTACCTGGTTTGAGTTCTGTTGGGAACGCGTTATACATTTTCTAATGTATGATTTGTGTTCTGCCTCGGTACGGGCTGTCAGTATTTGGACGAGTGTCAAAAACACTGGCATTTCGAGTAGAAAATGTAATTGGTACTCCTAGTAAATTATAAGTTCCGTCAGGATCACGTACCACCGTTCAGAGATACAAAGCTCGTGAATTACTCTGGCGTTGACTGTGAATTGTCAAAAATTAAAAAATAAATAAGACGGACAGTATAACTGCTGAAATAGGGCTAAGATATGGTTGGCAAAGCGCCTTCTAGCTATCCTGGTCTTGGAGGGCCCATGGGCAACAGGAAAACCCTTACCACCATATGAACTACTCGTTTGTGTTGGTATCCTATAAAAAAGAAAATGACCTAACAATTTATCAGTAAGACTATTTTATTGAAGTTACAAATTAATCTCACTATAGTAATTAAAATTTACATAAAAAAACTCATATTAATAATGCACTGCATTCATTCAATATTACGATCGACGGTAAAAAGGAAGTAAATGAAAATGCCCGTTTCAAAGGAAAGTATGGAAATGTTTAATAGGAGAGTGGAATATTTATTAATTAATTTATCATAGGAGAAATTTTGTTGGATTCACATCGTAAACCAATTTACTTGCGAGGTTTCGCTGAAAGATGATTGCTCGGGATACCCATTAAAGTATACGACATAGATAGTAATTATGTATTTAACTCTAACAATTTCATTTTAATACATTTCTCAATAGATGAGCAAGAGGGTAAATTGCTTTTTATTATCTCAGTAAGACGCGGAAAATTGATATTTTGCAGTTGAAAAGATAGATATTTATTTTGCCCTGCGGTGTCACTCTCGTTTATATGATATTCTGTTTTTAGTATACTAAGAGTTAAAAACGTTTGCGCGCGTTAAGGTAACAACTTTGTACGTCGCAATTTTCCTCTTAAAAAGCTCTAAAGAAAAGTTGGCGACAGCAATCATCTATCTTTAAAAATTGGCTCACTAGAACCTTTTTAAGAGTCATCTTATGTGATACACTTGAACTTGTAGAATTTAATCAATAGTTGTGATTCAAAATTGCTTTTTAAAAGGTTAATATTCCTTTTTAAAAGGTTTCAGAAATCAAATTAATAATTAAATATTTCTTTAGATCAAATTTGTTATTTTTAAATACCATATTCTTTGTTACTAAGACCCCTTTCATATGTATTATTAAAACTAAAGAAAACTTAATAGTCTACTTACACATAAACCTCGGTACATATGACAGTCTATATCAAGTATACAAATCAATTCTTTTGTATATGGTAGTGAGTCACGATTATACGTTCTATATATAATAGCTATCTGTGAAGGACTTTCTCCTTAATATTAATTCAATTCTATTAGAGATCAGCTGGATCATACAAATCTTACAAATTAAGAATCACTTATCAACACAAAAATACATTAGACAAAAGATATTTTACAAACGAACATTATAGCGTTGTATAAATGTTTAGATATCTTAATAAACTTAATAATTTTGTTTTACGACACATTATGAAAGTTGTGATCTTATAATAGTGCAATTACACAGGTAATTATGAACAAGAAATATATCATTAGTTGCTACAAACGTTCAGAGAACAAAGGTGATTTTTCATCTGAATATGTTTAAAATGATTTATAAAATGCCTTTACAAGAAGCGTTTAAAGTACTGATGGAATGGTATTTGATTACTCTTATCGTTTGCTAAAGCTAATTTTCTCTTGGCACTGTCTGAGATAATCATTACTGATATTAAAAGGATTTCAATAGAACTATACAAATGTAGCTCGTATATCAGAATAACACATAGGCATAAATTTATAAAGATATTGTGACTCGGGTAAAACTGTGAAGCACTGGGAGTGTTCTATAGTGTAGGAAAAACATTAAGCCGTACGTATAGAGAAATTTTGAAAACGGACGAGAATGGCTAAATTCGAAACTATGAGAAATCGTGACAAGTCCTCAAAGAAATCTTGATTTTTTAATTACATTCCTAGCTAGGAATAGATCTTGATGATTTTGAAAAAGAGTTACTGCATAACATTATTCAATAATGTCACTAAAAAGGAATGAAGCCTGGAAAGAATAAGTACCTTGACGCAATTTTAGCGTCCTTCAAAGTCGGGCTCGACTCCTTTGAGTATATTTCCATGGTCCTCAGTGTCAAATTTAATAATTTTAAAATTATTCTATATATAACATGAAAATGCCTTTACAATATAATATGTTTTAAAAAATATTATCTGTGATGCAAATTATCTTATATATCAAATTTTCGTGTCACAATGTTTGTCCACATACTCCTCCGAAACCGCTCGACTGAATCTTATGAAATTTTAAATGTATATTCAGTAGGTCTGAGAATCGGCTACTATCTATTTTTAATACCCCTAAATGTTAAGGGTTGTTCAGCTCTAATTTGGTTTTATTTTTTAAACAATATTTTTTTGTTTTTATTTTTTTATAATACTGCATCTAAAAATACATAAAGACCCAAATTTTATATATTTATGTGGCAATTTGCTGGGTCAGCTAGTATACATATATAAAAAAACGATGTTTGTATATATGACATCGTCATACTTGGGAGCTATTTGACTGACCATAATGAAAATATTTACAAGTCATTTTTCAATATGGTTTAAATGGTATGCGCGTAAATGCAATATATTATTTGCTACAAACGAAGCCGCGTGGGTCAGTTAATTCATACAGATAATGTCAAAACCTTTTCTATATGCAAGTGTTCTTAATACTTCTAAACGAAAGACATACTGCGGCTCACTTGTTAGAAAGCTCCGCCAACTAACGTCAAGAAATACTCAATGATGTGCTATCGACTTATAATTCGATCGTTCGAAAATTCATGGAAATCGAAACGCGAGTCACAGCACTTAAGGTCCTTTCCATTTTTAAACATAAAAAAACAATGTATGATATTTATAACATAATTAAAAGTTTGTCGCTCAACTGTTTGTTTTGTCTGTTCATTGTCTAATACGGCTCCTTATATCATTGCCTATTCACCTACGTAATCTTTAAACAGTAGAATAAAATAGCGCTCCTTAATCATACGTGTGAAGTGACTATCAAAGCTGTTAGTCTAATGAGTATTCCCTGAACGTAATTGGAAGGAGGGTGTAAATTAGTTTTGTAAACTTTAATCTCTCGCCTTTACCAGCTGATACGAGTAGATTAGAACTAACAAAGTTCAAGTTAGAGTTTTTAGTAGACTTATATACATTCAAATTTATGTTCACGTACATAAAAATAATTTATGAGCCTAATGAGTGTTTTAAGTAAGCCTTTTTTATGAATAAGACGGTAATAGTTAAACAAAAGAATAAGCGAATACATATATTTTGGAATTGAAATTTTTGATAAGCTTCTGAGTCTACAAATCACATAATGTTTTTAAATTAATAGATAACAGTTTATACACGAAACATTAAAGTTTTTATTTAAAAAATCTTATAAAACACTATGTAACTTTTTACACGTTTAAAAACTAGCCTAATCGTATGTAGCCTGATGACTATGATTTTTTTATAAATAAGACGGTTAATATTTTGTAGTATTAATAATATAGTGATTGTGTGGTTTTATGTAACCATCGTAAAAGTGAAACTTTTTTCGCATTTAACTTAAAAAAACAATCAAATAGCGTTAAGCACTGGCACGAGTGAGTAATAGTCTACACACTGCACGGTCAGCTGTTGCGTATCATAGGCGCCGCCATATTGCTACAACTCCGCGGTCAAGCGTCACGCGACATGCTATAGATAAAAGAAGAAGTTTTATACTTTTTAATATGAACTTATACTCATTATATCCTTTATACGTAAACTAAATTGTACAGGTAGACACAACAGATATACAATTTCAAAATTTTCTGTATCTCTTTGTTCCTGTTTATCTTCGGCTGGATCACCTTTTGACGAAACATTCACTGCCCGAAATATCTAATAATCTACGAGGGAATTGTTTATTTCAAAAGTTCTAAAAATACAGGACAGTATACGTTTATCTTTTAAGATTGGTTCACTGTAACCTGTATATGTTATGCAGACGAAGTCGCGAGAGTCAGCTAGTGAGAAAATAATATCAATAATACCGATCACTAAGTTATACGATAGTCACGTAAGGGAGGTAAAAGCGTTTTTAGATTTCTAAAATAAATTCCAGCAAGTGATTACTGAGGCTGCACGTAATCCTAGATTTATCGCGTTCGAGGCAAAAATTCGATTGAAACACTAAAATATTTCCCTCTTAGATGATAGTATGGGCAGTAGATCACGCTTATCAGTGCTGCACTGTGCACTGACGCATGTAATGCTTTCCCAAGAGTTTACTTAGATTGATAGTTCAGGTAAATTGTTGCTCTAACAATAGGAATGTCGACAAATTATTAATACTGTATATGTTATAGGCAGATTCGTAATTATTACGAAAAACTTTAAATATTATTGTCTTATTTCAAGTAAAATATTGGACGTATTTAGTTCATGAATTTGTTCTATATATTACTAAAATATATGTTAAATTATTTGAAGCGATTTCAGGCCTCTTTATGAAGGATAGCAATATTTCAATTAGAAGCGAAGTGGATGCCAGGATGATAATGTAATCAAATTAACAGGCATGAAATCGATCCTCTACTCACATATTCATTGATAATTGATTAACTTCATTAAGTTTATTGTTTACTAGTTGCGCCCGCGACTTCGTGTGAGCATATATATATATAAATGAATCGCTGTTCGTATGTCTCGCTAAACCTCGAGAATACCTGGACCGATTTAGCTAATGTTGTTCTTGAAATATTTGTGTAGAGATCCAGGGAAAGTTTAAGCAGTGAAAAAATTTGGAAAAATTAAGAGGAAAGAACTAAAAAATATACTTTTATCTTCCCATACCAACTGGTCCCAACCATCAAACATGATACTTACGGAAATATGTTTTTTATTTCTTAAAGTAATTTAAAAGTCTGTATATAATGCAATGGACACAAAGTTGCGGGGACAATTAGACATTATTATTAAAAATAAATAATATTTATAGTATAATAGTCTAAGTTATTTCTTATTACACCAGCTATCTTACAGTGAAGGTGCGGTCAAAATCGGTCTCGCCGTTTTAAAATTATAAAAAAAAATCTTTTTGGTGTTTATGCCGTGGATACTTTCATATGCATTTAGTAACAAGCGACTATGTTAAAATTACAATTTTTTTTTCACTGTTGAAATGTAATATTGTCACCAATATCTTGATCCAAATAGATATCTCTCTCTTTGACCCTTTTCAATGTAACAATAATATTTACTATCCCGATTTTGGCAATACATATAAAATATCCGTTTTCCCCTTCAATGAAATACAATAATAGGCATTATATTATATTTACATTAATGTTTTTGAATGGAGAATGGAATGAAATCAACCAAGATTCTTGGTAACATTTCCTATTGACATATATTATGTGATATTATACCTTTTTACTCTTAAGATTAATTAAATAGGCCCTTCCATTAACATTGAAATAAAGATTCTGTTTATAACATATTAGATTTTTTTTTAAACACATATCTGATGGTTTTGTACGACTTATCTCTGAAAGGGTTGGGATGGATTTTGATGTGTCACTAATAGTTAGCTAATTCAAGCACTATTAGTACTAGATGTTTTTTTTTAAATAGTGTGCCAGATACAAACGTTAATCTTGGAATTCTTGCGGCTTATGAAAATTCGGGACGTCGCTAGTTTAACCTCGAGTTCAGTAATTTTGTGAATATTTGGTTATGCATAGATTAATAGTACAAAATAATTACATTACTAAAACCAATTGGATGTTTCTATAACCTATCTATTTTAGTTCGTTTGCTCGTGATATTTTTAAATGCGCCACGCCTTGCACGGGTAGCATTAATTTATTTAATAATTTTTTTTTTGTCACGTGACTCGACACTGGCAAAAGATATATACAAATACAAAGAATAAGAAAAAATAAATATATATAGATCTAGATATATCTTACGCCAAAGAAATATCTATTCATTAAATTATTTATTCTGTTCTTTTTTCTTCCCAAAATTTTAATAGTATTAAAACTGCTGAATATATGGGAATTTCATAGATGGAAAAGTCATGAAGTGTTGCGGTCGTTTTGCCTTCTATCTGTGAATTTCCGAACACTGGAAATGAAAATAAGTAAGGCAAGCAGTAGAATGTCATTAAAATAACTAATGACAAAGGCGTTGATGCGGTTTTCTAGATCTCCTGATCTTGGAGGTGTCCATGGGTATAGGAATCGTTTACTAACTGTAGGCTTGCTTGCTTTCCTATTGTATAAAATAAAGATGCTTACGGTGTGTGGGTGACATTAGATGAATCATATGCTCGTTTGCCTTCCGATAATTTATACAGGCTGTTAGGGTACCGCTCCCGAAAACGAAGACAGATGATACTACACATGACACCTTTGATGATGGTACGGAAAAAATTGAAACTGACAAAAAAAATCATGTTTTTAAAACGTTTTATTAGCTTTATTTCGCTTAATCATGTTAGTTAATACAACTAAATGAAATAATAGATTCATAAAAATACATTATTTTACTAAAAAAAAAACCAGCAATGAAGCATGATAACAAAAACAGCGGGATTATCATGATGAAGGGAAATAACGCTAATAAAACGTTTTAAAAATATATTTTTTTATAGTTAGGATCGATGTTTTTTTCGTATCATCATCAAAGCTACTGAGTACTATCGTATGTCTTCGCATTCGGGAACGGTCCCCTAACACCAGTTATTACAAAACTCAAAATAGATTATTCTGTTCTGCGCATAAAACAAATGAAAAATCCAATTAGATTATAAACACTGTAACTAACACAATTTTTTATATATACATACAATCAAAGAATACGAAAATTTATTTTGTACAAAATATAACTACATACTCGTGCCATTAACAACTCACTCACGGGGAAAATACGATACTGCATGCCAAATGTTCCCGAAAAATGCCGTTTCTACACTTCAAAGTTCATTGGCCCTCGATGTATGAGTGTGTCGGTGTAATTGCTGTTTAATGGTCAAAAAACCCGCCGAAATTTACAACAAACTTTATTCTTTTAGCACCTCTTAATTAACAGACGTTGTTAAAAATTTTCATTGGATCTGAAAAAGTGGTATCGTGAAACAATGGTTACAAGAATGTCTGTACATAGCAGACTATACATACTATTATAATGCATTGCAATGCATACTATTATAATATGTAACTATAATAGGACTACGATTTATAAAATTTATATCTATCTGTATGATACGACTAATGTCGGAAATGGCTGGGCCAATTTAGACAGAACATATAGAGACAGAAGGTTATTATTATAATCAATAACTTATTATATCGTTACTTCATTATTATACATACAAAACATAACCCCTAACTTTTTGAATTTGATAAATGCACTATCCAAAACTGAATGCACTTTTCAAATCGGACCAGTGGTTAGATTAGCGCATTCAAACGAACTAACAAACAAACAAACTCTTTATCTTTATTTTATATTATTAGTATAGATTGCAAATAATAACATTATTATGTTCCAGTGATTTCGAAATTAAGTGAATGAATTGGTAGTAAAAGAAATGATTCGATTTGTTAAGAACGGAACAACAAACGGAATTGTCAAGATTGGCCAGCCATCCGTAAACGGTTTTCGTTCATGACTTAACGCGCTCTTTTTAACTCCCGATCACGGTATTATATCTTTTAAACGAATTGGCTGATTTCAATGTGGTTTATACCATTCAAAAGCTGGCATTATCACCCATGGACATACGCAACACTTGAATGATTTGCAGTTTTGATATTCATCAAATTTTATATTTCATCAATTATAAATTAGATTATAACTGAATTTAAGGCCTACTAGTTGAATAGACTTTCCAAAAATTTTCATAATTTCATTTCCCTTAAAAATAACGTAAACAATGCAGCAATATCGTTTAAATCTAGAGTAATATATTTCATTCATTTGTTTTAAGCGTTCAGGCTATATGATGATATATTCTGTCAAATTTGTATCCCGATTATATAGGAAATAATGTATTTTTATTTATATCTATACTAATATTATAAAGCTGAAGTTTGTTTGTTTGAAAGACCTAATCTCAGGAACCGCTGGTCCGATTTGGAAATTTTTTTCAATGTTGAATAGTACATATAGAAAGGCTATATTGTATTTTCAAAGAAACAGAGATCCTTACCAAAAGTATGATAATGTAAATAAACGAAATGAACGCGTGCAAAGCCGCTGGCAGAAGTTAGTATCATATGCACAAATAAAAGGTATAGTGTTACTAACGGTTTTGCCCTGTTGTGTTCAATAAATGAACTAAGCAAACTTTAAACAGCCGAACTGTTAAAGTTGCTACTTCACAAAAAAAATCACTATATAATTGAGCTAAATTTATTTATTAAACATCTTTACGCTTATTAAAATACGAATTAAAACGCTCGTATATTGAACATTATTTTCAAATTGTAGACATTAAAAGCATTTTCAGAAAAAATTAACCTATTTTTAGCTGTATGTCGATGGCCTCAATTACAATTCATAATTCTAAGTTAACTAGTCAAGTATGAAGGAGTCCGTGACAGATTATATGATCGCACCAGACAGGGCCTGCTCTTTAGACGTACTTTTAATCCTATTTTTCCAGTACCTAAGGTAACTATAAATATCAATGATATTTTAAAATAACGACAAGACATTTTTAATGTAAACGTTAATAAAGGATGTATCTGTTATGAATATCAAAACAGTCGTTTCCACCTTACAGAAGTATTACTTACTTACAGTACTTAAATATTTGGATTTAAGCGTGACTCATAGGTAGATAGTTGATGATAAGAAGCTACCACCATTAGCTTTCGACGAAGGCAGGAGGAGTGATTACCGACGCCTAGGAGGTTAGGCGACAGTAATCACTTGCCTAATGCTTGTTTGTCCCGTATAACATAAATAAAAAAAACACCATTGGTCCCATGGCCCTACGCACTGTGGAAACGTAGGAGAGTCGGGGAGGTTTTAGTGGATTTTCCCTTGTAATACTCTAAGAACCTCATCTAATTAAATGCGTTTCCACCTCGACAAAATAAAAGTAAAACGAAGCATCACCATTATGAATAATATAAAATAGATGATAATGCATTGTTAGTACAGTAGAGTAATTTTACTAATGTACAGTTATCGAGAGAAACACCTTATTTCGTTATTTCAAAACTTTACGTTAGACCAGTAAATTGAAAGGATCACTAAGTTGGAGTTCTCGAGTAATTGGCTTAATGAGAGAAGAGAACTGAAGGGGAAATTAAAACCCGCATTCTGATAGTTCGAATAACTTTAAGGAATACTTGTGAGAACTACATAAATATACTCAACCGGATAGTCGTACAAGTTTGTATTATGATCGTAGACAATATTGTATACAAGGTTCGCCTGCGACTTGGGCCGCTCGGGGTGTTTATTGTTTATGTTAATGAAATAAAATTAATCTATGTTTAATATAATAAAGCTGAAGAATTTGATTGTTTGAACACACTAATCTCAGGAAACTCAGGTCCGATTTGAAAAATTATTTCAGTGTTGGATAGTACATATAGGAAAGTTAAATTGTATTTTCAACAAATAAAATAGAGATCCTTACTAAAATTCCAATCATGTAACCCAAGGTGTAAAATCGAAATAAACGCGAACGAAGCTACTGGCAGAAGTTAGTATATGTTAAAATAAAAATCATAAAAATGTAGAGTAGGACCCCTTATCAATTTGGGGGTCTGAGAAAAATTAATGATGTACTCAGATATGCACTAAAAACATTCAAACAAATCAGTCAATATTTTTCGGAAGTGTTTGGTTTTTGATTAGTATTTGATATATATAAATAAAATTGAAAGACTACACTATTTATATTTTATAACTTCTAAAGATATACTAAAAACATTATTTTGCTCTACAGAGCTAAAAGAAAATCGCTGTGATGTTGGAAAACGTAGGAGGAAAAGGCAAAATCGAATTTCAAACTTTTCAGCCATGTTTGCGTAATTGTGACGAGTTGTCCTTCGTATTAGACTACGGGGGATATTAACAAACAAAAAAAGTATTATCTTGTACACATGTTCAAGTTTGAAAAGAGTTTTTAATAGCTCATAAAATACATTATCCATGGAAATAAAATTTAAGTATATTCTTATAATATTAAACAGGTTTATCTTAATTGAATTTGAATTTAAAAATATATATTAATCATAGTAAATTGGATAATTGTATATATGTATAACGTCTACTGTACTTATAACAGCTTTAAAATGGCTGAACCAATTTTCATTGAACTATCACTGGTCGATTATTAGGTAGAAATAGTAGATCGTAAATGTTGACATGTGATTAGTAATAGTTAAGAGATTTCTAGTTGTCGTTCATTTTTTGTCTAAATGCATTAAATGTACATAACACGCTCTTTTTCTTGATTTATTATAGGCGTACAAGATAAAATATCTGTAAATGCTTTTTTTCCCTGATGTTAGAGTATAATAAAATTAAAACTATATAATGCACTAAGATACTTGCGAAATCGTGATAAAATTTGTTTAGTAGTTTCGACGATTAATCTGTACAGATGCACAGATAGTCGACAAGATAAAGAACACTTTTTTATATTCTATCGCGTCATTTTTGCATAAATTAATTGAATGCACAGACTACGGCTTCTACCGATTTATTATCTATGTAGATATTGTTAACAGTCAAATTTATCTGCATTAATTTATTTTAATCCTAGAATGATGAGCATGACGGTGGTATTCGGAAATAATTGCCCCATGCTGTCGTTTTTAAAGTCTGCTTTCATGTTAACGGCTCGTTATTCCGATGTTGCGTTGTACGGTAAAATACTATCGTTAAGTTTGGATAAATACGCGTAACTCGCAGTGCGCGGCTTCACCCAAGTGGAATTAAGTTTGGAACAGAGAAGTTGTTAAATTTTTCCAACCATTTCGGATTTAACCGGAACCGATGGACAGACAGACAAAAATGTTGAATTGTGTTTCTATTACATGGGTAATGCATATATTTTGAACACTAAGGAAACTTTATTCCGAATAAAGCTGTATCTCTTTAACGTGCATTTTTTTTTATATGTCATTTACAGTACAGTACAATAAATCTTGTCAGTATTGATTGTTTTCATTGTTATTTCATTAAATCGTTTGTATGTTAATAAATAGGTCTCGTGATATACGCGCCGAAAGAATTTTAAGGCGACATTTTGAGATGTCAACTGCCTCGTATTTCCGTACTTCGGAACGTTCGATATTTTCGAATGATAAGTGCCTTCCGTCGCGGCCTTGCCTTCCTCGCTACCCTTTTGCAATTCTTCACGTTGTAAAGCCCTACGATTCTTCTACATTTACTAGCTCCTTATATTTTTCTTAAATTTATAGTTACCTACTTAATAACGGTGCCCAGGATTTTTTATACCGTAGCGAGGCAAACAAACACATTACAAAAAAATATATACAGAGTGTTTGGGGACTGCTCCCGAAAACGAAGACGAGTGATAGTACTAATGACAACTTTGATGAAGGGACGGAATAAAATCGATTCTGACTAAAAAAAGACATACTTTTAACACTTTTTATTAGCATTATTTACGCCCCATCTTGTAAGTATAGCTAAATGAAACGATAGTTTTTAAAAATACATTACTTTACTAAAAAACGAACCAGCAATGAAGTATGATAACAAACCACCTGGACTAAGATGATTGAACGAAATAACGCTGATAAATCGTTTAAAAATATGGTTTCTTTTTAATCAGGACCGAATTTTATTCCGTCTCTTCATCAAAGGTGTTATTAGTACTATCACCTGTCTTTATTTTCAAGAGCAGTCCACAGACACCTGTATACACATTACCATCTGGTGGTTAAAGATTCCAGTCACCCCAAGACTATGAGATCTAGAAGCCAATCGTAAGACCTTAGCCATATTAAACCAGTTATTAAAATTCAAACTTTTGTACTTCAAGTTGATGTGATGATGAGGATAATGATGGTACCAGAATCTATAGTGATGAGTTAAAAGTAGCCAATATAACTAATGCTATTTCTCAATGAAACTCCCTTTAAAATCGGTCCAGACACATTAGCTGAAACAAACATACAAATATACGAAAATTGTATACATTATGTTTAGGTATTCAGACCCTATATAGTTTAATATGCACATAAAAAGTTATTTTTTATAAAAATCCAACACTTCATATATATTTATAAGTATAGACGATCATGGCATAATTATAAAAAGTAGCCTCCCTGGAGCTTTCGGCCACAATCGCCAATCAATATTATTCAACAAAATTTCGCTGATATTTCAATATAATGTCTGATATGTATTTTTAGTACTTAAAATGTATGTAAATGTGAAATAAATCAAATTACTTTCAGAGTATAATGACTTGAACAGCTGTGCTATTCTTGAAATTTGATGTAAATTAAGAAATCAAAGGGCAGAAGTTTTAATAAAAGGCAATATCTAGCGGTTGAGAGTTTAATATTTAAGAATACATTCCTCGAAGTCCGAAGATAAATTGAAATTCATCACAAGAGCCAATCTGTTGTAACTTATATTACGTAAGATTTCTAGGCTCTTCATTTTCAAACAAAACTAAATATTCTATATTTCTAAATTTCTTCTTCTCTAACTAAAACTAAATATTCTAAATTTCATCAAAATCTGTTTAATCGTTCTGATGCTACTGTTGTAAAAAGGTCAAACATTTTAAATAACAATTTATGTTATAATTATACCGAAGACCCACCTATACCTTGCTTTCACAAAACAAAACACCACTTTGAGTCGATTTCTTTATGCGCTACGATATTGACATACACATAGATAAACAGACACGACAAACTATAGAATTGCTATGTATCGCGCAAAAGGTACGAGCAAGACTTTATAATCTAAGAATTCTTTACAGAAAATTCGGAGATTGTATGAGAAATTTCCACGACACCTTATTTAAAAATTTTCCTAACATATTTTTATATCAAGTTCAAATTCTCGAAAAATAATTAAATTGAAACTTCGCTTCGTTTGAAAACAGACATCTTTACATATAATACGAGTATAAACCGCCTGTTTGTATATTAAATGAATTTATACAAAAAATATTGTAACATGATAGACAGGTAGAAATGGTTGACAAAATCTACATGAACCCGAGCTGTGAGCAAAAGTTAATTTATGTTATAATATTTAAAAAAATTCTTACATATTTTTATTCTCAGTTCAATTTACCAAAGCGTTACATAGTACATAACTAGTGTTGGGTGGTCAGTGACGTATCAACCCCAGGCAATTGGTATGGGGCAGCCCTGGCTGAATACGCTGACTGAACGAAATTAAAGAACGGTGAGACGGGACTCATGAAGTTTTAAGTATAAGATAATAATTATATCTAAGACGTAGCATAAAATACTTTTGTAAACATCGAGCTCCATTGTTGTATTATAAGTTTAAGAAATAATATATCATATAAAACTTCAGTTTTATGGGACTTCCGACGGAGACAAATAATTATAGAGACTTATCGCTTCGTATGTAAACAGTCATGAAAATTAAGAAACAAATAAATCACATTCAAACCATTGTCTAAATAATTACAAGTAGGTCAGGCTAAAACCTTCATTATAAATCATGGCTATACATAAATTATTCATAACAGCCCAAAGGGTATGGAAGAAAAAATTCCCGAGATGTTCCTTGTCAGGAAAGGAATTTCATCGAGTTGTTTTTTCTTTACCTTGGTAATATACTGCAGGTTGATAAAAAAGAAAGGCTTTTCTTAAATTGACCGATGCGTACATTATATAATACACATATTCATGACCAACTTCCGTGGTAAGTTTTGTAAAGAAAGTTTCAAACAATAAACGGAACAATAATCCCGCCCTAGTATAATAATATTAGTATTTGTACTTATTAATTCGATAATACTAGTATGTGAAAAGTACAGCCATTTTTGAGTACTAGGGAGGCAAACAAACAGCAACCCAATTATATGTATATATAGATATTTTTAGTTTTGATTTGGTTTAGAACTCTGCCCTGTGTTAGGAATTATATATTTGAAGCGCCGCTTTCACGATCACACTTATATAGATTTTGTTTTTAATTCAATACTAATAATGAAATTTAAGTAGACTATCTTATCCCTTATGAAATTTGTTGTTTTTCGATAAAAGTCTCGTCAATAGCAGTACAAGTACTTCGGAGAGTAAACAGAATAAACAGATATACGAAATATATATTTAGACCTATATAATTCTGATATAAGTATTTATGTCAATCATATTATGTATAATAAATTAAAATGTTATTAAATTGTATCGTAAATTTGGACACTATTTCATAAGATTTCGAAAACTTTCCATTATAAATCTATAGAAACCAGATATCAGTTATTGTACAAGGTATCTAATATAATTCTAATGTACCACGTATCAAAAATAACGCCATTATTGCAGGAAGAGTAAGATTTCTTAGTCAAAAATAGAAATCTATGTTTTTTATACCGCGCACCACGACTTCCGGGTAACGAAAATGCAATCAATAAAGCGAACCAGCAAAAATATTACGAAAGCTTAAAAAGCTTCGGAAGCTCTCACACTTCCTCGTGTAGCGTTCTTGTAATAGATTTTGCCGTAATGCGTCAAAGAAACGTTATTTATGATCAGATATTATATTTGGCAAGCGCTGGACCCAAGGCGAACGTGGTAATACTAAAGAAGGTATGCTTAGACATTCCATTGAGGCAGTATATTTAAAATATTTATACTAAATATAAAATACAGTGTTTGTATATACGAAGTTGCTAAACTCAGAAGCTATTTGAACGATCATTATGATGGATCTGTATTTAAACGGAAAAGGTTTATATACTGTCTCCAAAGTTTAAATATCTTGTCACCCAGATAAAGGTGTGCGATCTACTTAATAATATATTTACAAAATATATTTTATTATATTTTTTCAATGTAAGGTAACAAACTACAGCTTTTTTCAAGTCCCACGTAAAAAAATGTCATATTGAACTTTTTTAACTGAGCAGATAACATAAATAATTCACAAATAACTCAATCTCGCTCGGAGTTTATCCGTGTCGTCGTTACTTCCAAATCCGTGAGATCTGAGCTGATTAAAATCATTTATGATAATTAATATAATTTATGTTAATATGTTCAGTCGTTCGGAGTGTCTTAAAATATTTCCCCCTATTTGTTTATGTTGTTTCTACATTCGCTGCTCCTCAAATATCAGGCTACAACGAAGAATAGGCACAACGTTTGATATATTTATACAATAGGAAGGTAAACGAGAGCACACTTCAACTAAACTCAGTGATTCCTGTCGCCCATGGACACCTCCAAGGTCAGTAGATCTAGAAGACCCGTCGTAAACCTTAAGGCTTTAACCATGATGTATATATAGTCGTAACTAAATAGTAGTGAGTGTATACAGGGTGTTAAAGGACCGCTCCCGAAAACGAAGAGAGATGATAGTACTCGTGACACCTTTGATGATGGTACGAAAAATCGATTATGGCTAAAACAATTCATATGTTTATAATGTTTAATTAGCGTTATTTAGTTCCATCATCTTAGTCCAGCTGTTTTTGTTATTATAGTTTCTTGCTTGTTCTTATTTTTTAATCCACAAACATTCTGTATATAATCCGATTTTATGTATAGATGTAAGTCACATGTTTCAAATTATTTTTTATATATACGAAAGATTTCTATCTAGTTTTTATAAAATAATTATTTAAAGTTTGCAATAGAAGAGACAAGTTCTAAAATCATAATCCTTCGTTCTAACTCAACCGCAGTCGGGTAAAAACTGCTCATTCCGAGGAATACTTCTCTCTTAACAGAAATTCCAACTGAGCACTAAGTTTAAGCTTTATTTCTCCGTAATTATAGGAAGGAAAAATCCTCTTGTTACCATTTAACCTAGATTGTATGTGTCGTGCCGTGAGACAATTAAAAAGTTCTCTGGTACAAACTTATCTAGTATGTGATTTCACATATTTTTACGTCAGAGTCCATTTATCCGGCTAACAGATGAATAATTTATATTCATTAAACAATTATTATTTTATTAATCTGGTAATATATATAATAAATATGTAACAATCGTGCGTCTATACTATCAAAGAATATTTCCAAAGATAATTTGCTAGACAGGATTTGACAAAACTGTCCACCCAAGCGAAGTCGCGGGAATAAACTTGTTATGTAAACTATGAATGCTGTACGATTAGTGTTATTTAGTACAATAAATTTAATTTTTTATGTTATATTCACAGTGTTATAGTTACCGTGCTGCTAAACGATTACCGCCGCCAGTGGATGCCTCCAAAAAAAGAAAGCTAAGAGAGACATTACTAGACTAAGACCTTAAATTAATTACTAGGTTCCGTCAGCGGCTTCGCTCGCAGTCATTTCAATTTTTACACCTTAGGTTACATTTTTGGACCTTTAGTAAGGGTCCCTAATTTTTTTTAAATATAATATAGGCTTCCTCGATAAATGTACTATCCAACACTGAAACAATTTTTCAAATCGGACTAACGATTTCTGAGATTAATGCGTTTAAACAAACGAACTCTTCTTATTTATAATATTAGTATATATTATTCAATGACGTGCTGGTAACTAATCATATATAATTCGTACAGTTTCCGTACGAATTGTCACAACGTATGTCTAACCGGTTTTGACCAAAAATTAAACAAAATAAAATAAAATATTTGAATTGAATTGCACTGAATTAACATCTCTTTACGATTAACGATCATCTATAACAATAATCTATAACTTTGAAACACTAAGATGTTTGAGAAAATATTTAAGCTCTATATATTGTGGGAGGTTATTGACAAGTTAATTAAAATAGATAGCAACATAAATATAATTAAAAACTTTTTTATTTTTTTTATGCGATAGGAAGACATACTGACAAACAGTCCAATTATGTTACGTGACTTCTGTCGTCCATGGACACCTCCAAGATCAGTAGATCTAAAAGACGCGTTGCCAACCTTAAGACCTTAGCCATATCGAGTATTCGGAAATTAATAGACGGCAATCGAAACGCGCAAAGCACTTTAAGATTTTTCTATCTATGGACGGTGGTACGTGACCCGGACGGAACTTATAAAATTATTAGGATTTCCTCCCACCTATTATGGTTACCCTAGTTATAAAACTATGACCGACATGCACATAGGTGTTCAAGCTTGTTTGTGAATGGACCAATTACACAATTTGCCTTAGACAGATTATACAGTGTTTGTGATCTTACTATCAGGTACCTCTATTGACTATTAGTTACCCAATCTCATACTCAAACGACGAGGAAATTTGAAAGCGATTATTTACGGTCGTATAATACAGCTAAAGAATTTATTCAGTCAATTGAAAATTTCTTTTAGTATTGAATAATCTATATTACTTACGTTAGGGGCGTGGCGTCGATGAAAAATGGTTTTTAATAAATATATTCTATGTTTGAGAGTCGCCGTTGTATGCACTGAGTAAACTGTTAGTTACGCGATAATCATGTATGACAGAATAGTTCCCTTTACAATGTGCAAAAAGTCTGCGACAGCATATATGTTTTTAATTTTGGATCTCTTGGATCATCCTTTTCAACGTAGCAGTTTGCACGGTTCAACTGGTAATAAATATATTATATGCAGTATATCATTTTCGAGATACATTGTTAAAAATAAACATTTTTATTTTTATTTTTTTATTAATTTTTAATTATTTTAGTTAATCTCGTGAAGCATAAAATTATAAAATACTAGGTGACCCAGCAAACGTTGTTATGTATATATAGGCGTTTTTTGTAGACGAGTGTAAATTTAGAGTTATAAGTATTTTTAAAAGCTGTATCATAAAAAATTTATACACAAATAAATTTGTCTTAAAAATAAAAAAGTCAGTGTTAGGTTAGGAAATGAAAAATGGATAGTAGCCGATTCTCAAACCTACTGAATACATATATACAATTTCATTAGAATCGGTCGAGCCGTTTCGGAAGAGTATGGGAACAAACGATACAAAGGAAAACGAGCATACAGTTCACTTATACTAAGTGTCGGCTATGGACACCTCCAAAACTGATTTTGTCTGGCTACGCGTTTCCTAGATCTGAATCAAGGAGACGCGTTACCAGCTATAAGGCTTTATCATATTTTATTATTCGTTATTTTAGTGACGTTGTACTGTTGGTTTTATTTATTTTTATTTCGAGGATTCGGAGATTCATACACTGAAGTCGTAATACTCACAGTACTAAGGAAGAACAGTGGGATATGCCACAGACGGAGCCTATAATTTTATTAGAATTTCCTCTTACCACATTGAATACTCAAAATGCCTGTGTTTTTAATACTTATCCGGCCACAGGCAGCCCGTACCCGAGGCAGAACGCAAATCATATATTTTAAAAGTCGATCAGATAAGATATTTTGTTTTCATTTGACTATCAGTTCACTCTCTAACAAATTATGTATAATACACTGTATTACTGTTAACTAAGATAACATTATCACGTCAATTTCCCTGAACTGTAAATTTATTAACATTTTGTTCTAAATCACGAAGCTTGAAAACGTTATTGTCTTCATTTATTGATTGGTTTGATCAAAGCCTATTGAAATCAATCTGACCAGTAATTAATAGAATTGTTACACAAACTATAGACCTATTACTTCTGGTTCCACTCACTGCCTAGTCTATTATAATAATATTGTTATATCAACATTAATATTAATATGGAATTTATATTTATAGATCGTGTACAGTATGATACGTGTCAGAAGTAAAATAAATGGTCAGAGATAAGAATCCAAAATCGTTACTGCCTTATGACGGTATTGTCGTGGAGGGATATTGATATGTTGTCATCAACGCGCCTAGAAGTTTAGATAATAAATAAAATTGCGTGTTTGTTACATTAATTTAACAGTGACACATAAGAGAGTACAATTTATAAAGTTTATATGTAAGTTTGATAGGACTAATCTTCGAAACGACTGAACTGACTTTGACAAAACGTTCAGTAACTAATGCTATAACTAACAACACAGATGAGGTTCCGAACATTTAAATTAAAACCCTTTATGTTTTGTCGCTCAGTTTTACTGGCAAGTATTTCAATTTGTAGTCTCTATCGACACTAAAAATAATTTATACTTAGATTGTACAATTCAGTGATATAGATATACACTACAGATTATTTATTTCTTGAACCAATACAGATTTTTATAAGAATTTATGATTTGTTCTGGATGATAAAAAATTAACTATATAGAAACTTCACTTGAAGTTTTTTTATATGTACATATGTGTTTATGCTAGATTATAATAGTCCGCCTGTTACTATGACACATACATGTTAACATTAAGTAGCGACAAATATTGTCTAACCCGGGTGAGTATTCGTTCCGCTCCTCAAGCGCCCACCCAACCTGCAGCAGCCCAAGCCGAGATCCTACCCTCCGCGTCTAATCGCAAACTCATGGCGAGATTCACCGCGGTCGACTAAAATGTCAGAAAAAACGATATATACTTTATAAAGCTGTTGTACGTGTGTAAATACACAGACGTATTCACGAAACATCAGAAATTGTATAAGCAACTATTTTTGCAAAATTGGTTCTTTAAGATTTCTTTGTTATTAGTGGTAAAATTTATTTAAATAACTGAAAAAAGAAAAAAGAGGAGTATACGAGTATGTACGAAAACTCTTTGTTTTTTTTGGATTATTTGATACATCGATACAAATATTATTTAATGCTTGATATTATAGTAAAGAAAGCCATAACATGTATTGTTGTATAAAATAATATTACTTTCCATAAAACCTTAAATGTAAAAGGGAAAAATCACCTATCACAAGTTTCTCGTTTCGATATTACTATCAAAGGAGGGATTTTGCAAAATTCATATCCTAAAGGTGTAAAATAAGGATTGAAAGTATATCTTATGTGGTGGATGCTGGAGGAAGATTGCCAACCCTTGTATTTTTTACGTACACAGCTCGAAATTTGTTTGAAAAAATTAAAAATGTATTTCCAACCTTTGGTCACTGTTTTTAGTTTTGTTTTATTGATATCTTTTATAATTTAATTTTTTTCTATTTTAGCCTTTCTATAAAAATCTTAACTATGGAAAATTTTTGAAAAGCTAGGTGTATCTGCTGCATTGTCCGCGTAGATTTGCGTTTTAATTTGTTTGTGCGTTAATCCTAATTCAGTTTGCGAGAACGTGAAGGATTACTGAGGGCAAAAATATATTTTTGCTGTATGCCAGCGACTATTTTTCTCAGTGAAAATTCAGTCAACATCAGTCCGGCTGTAAGAATAGCAGGAATTAACAGATCCTTTCAGTATTAAAAATTTGATGAGCAAACAACGTTTGTAATACATAATGTAATGATATTTAAAAACTCGTGACCTAACCAAGTAATTTAGAAATGATCACATTTAAAATAATTTCTAAAGCTTTTGGAGAAAATTTTCCGTGGAATTATTTTTCTCCACTTTCATATTAAATTACATAATACGTAGGTAGGACTTATATATTACTCAAATGTAATCAACGTTCAAGATAACATTAACTAAAATCTAAGAACACATTTTATAGGTTTCTCATCAAATGTGAAGATGAAATTTAATTATTTTGCTCATTTGATTTTTATATTCCTTATAAATAAGTAGGCGTTTCGAAAACATATATTTAAAGTAAATTATTCTTTTATACTATTTTGTATATTCCAAATTCTTATTGAGGACTTAAACTAATTATTTTTATATAGAGAAGCCCATGAAATCGTTTCAAGAACATTTGAACATTCAATTTTCACAAAATTTATTTAATCAAGTTCGATGTTTAAATTATACTGACCCACGCTACTTCGCCTCCGTCACATAAAATAGTGCTATAATAAGTCAATATTATAAGATAAAGATTTACTGCATTTTTTTTTAATTTGTATAGATAAACAATCCCTTCATACATGATCATTTCGTATCGTTTATGGTACGTACGCAACGCCAGCTCTCAAAATGAAATTTTTTTTTTAATCTTTCTCATTGTCACTCAACTTCTATTAACCGAAGCCTGATGCCTCAAAAAACAAAATTTATAATTAAAACTAGTTTCTTCCAGCGGCTCCGCTCGTTTTCATTTCGATTTTTATTCCTTGGGTTACATTATTGGACTTTTAGTAAGGATTTTTTTTGTAAATATTATATAGCTTATAGCTTTCCTCGATAAATGTACTACCTAACACTGAAATAATTTTTCAAATCGGACCACCGCTTGCTGAGATAAGCGCGTTCAAACAAACAAACTCTTCGGCCTTATAATATTAGTATAGATGTGTAGTACTTGAGATTAGTGTGTTCAAATAAACAAATTCTTCAGCTTTATTATGCAATAGAAATGAGAATTAACTCAGATATCGTCTTCGAATAGCAGAATAAATATAACAAATTAAAAATCTACATATATAATTAAAATCCTAACTTAATGTTTATTCATAACACGCGCCAGCACTGCAACTACTGGAACTTTTATAAATTGAATTTCATTCAATAAAATTCTGAATTTTTAGCTATGTAAAATATAATATTGTGTAAAGGTTTGGTTAGTTTTGACCGTTTTGTACCAAAAATATTCGACTGTAGAACCGGTGTCTCCCTAAAATTCGGCCGCGCCGAGTCAGTATTCGTGAATCGATGCTCTTCGATCGCTCGCATTTGTGCACATTGAACAAAAGGTTATAGAAATGTTGAATCATTATTAAACGGTAAACTGCAAGTTTCAAAGTGAATATTGTACAATGACTATACTAATAATCAATTGAATTTTGATTTAATGATTGATATACATCTAATATATAAAATTCTCGTGTCACGGGGTGCGTAATCGAACTCCTCCAAAACGGCTCGACCGAACCTTATGAAAATTTATATAGTTATTCAGTAGGCCTGAGAATCGGACAACATCTATTTTTCA
>JAOSYY010000008.1:4284358-4301172 GCA_025727935.1 Hebomoia glaucippe | reverse complement strand
ACGGTTAATCATTTTCTAAAACTGTCACTGGCTATTTTATTTTATGATCACTTTATAATCCTGATTGTACACAGTGCAATGTTCAGGTGAAATTGCTTTGCGCAAACATAAAAGGGTCAATGTTTGATTGTCACAATTTCGTATTGTTTTGAAACTGCAGGCGTAATGAATACCAGGGATTTACAATAGCAACTGTCGTTTTCCATAGCAAACACAAATTAGTTTTATTGTCTTGCAATTTAAAAATTAAATTTCTGCGACCGGGCTTTGTGATATGAGTATCCTGTAGTACTGAAGCTTATAAGGTAATTTAAGATGAAATTTATAAGGTACTTATAATTGTAACACACAAAAATTATTGTCTGTCTGTCTATTTTCTACATCTTAGATATTGGATAAAGTGCGGCGCTAGAGTCGTTATCTCGTCCCGTTTGAGTCCACTGATGGACATAGATCTCCCAAAGAATTTTCAAATAGACTAAAATACCGGGTTCGATACCTGATCGGAACGCAGGTTGCATTTTTGAATTTGAGGTGTTTTAGGAGGAGGTTTATTGCAATGTAAGTGTCAAAAATATAGGTATTTCGAATATTAAAGGCGATAGGTTTTTCTAACAGACAATATGCTTAGGCCAAGTCAAGTACATCCAGGAAAAGTCGCTAAGTGCTGTAACGTGCGTTTCGTCTATGGTCTATGAAAAGACTCGAAATAAAAATAAGTCGGCTGAGTCTTTCCCTGGCAGACATCGAATTCTATTAGGAGTAATCGATGTATTTTTGAATCTTACGGAAAATAATGACATCATTCATTTTCGCAGACTGCGAGTTGGAAGCTTTCAAAAGGAATAAACTTTTCCAGTTTTCGCAACATTTTTAAATGATGCTGGACTGCTAATAATCATAGCGTCATGTAGCCTTCCTCGATCAAACTCAGTTACTATTTAATAATAAACTCTTTTTAATTACCTAATATATAAAATTCTCTTGTCACAATGTTCGTTTCCATACTCCTCTGAAACGGCTTGACCGATTGTTATAAAATTTTTATGCATATTCAGTACGTCTGAGAATCGGATACTATTTATTTTTCATCTTCCTAATTGATAAGGGGTGTCCACCACAAATTTATTTTTGATATATATAACCCCAAATTTTATACATGTATGTGGCAAAACGACGTGTGTTGGGTCAGCTAGTATAAGAGTATATATAAAAGACAATGTTTGTATGTATGATGTCACTAAACTCAGAAACTGACCAATCATTATGATAATTCATAGATACTTTTTCACGGAAAAGATTTATATATATCTCTCTCGTAGTAAACGCGTAGTCTGACACATTATATCGACAATTTTATAAATTAAGTTTGACACTTTATTAGGAAGTGCAGAGGCGTAAAAATTGACCTTTAAAATAAATGAGACTGAATTCTAGTCTCAAAAACTAGTTACGAAAATCTCTTTGTGATAATTCGTTTAAATGAAGAATCGTAAAAAATAATTATACTGACCTGCGACGAAGGATCGTGTTAATGTTTCCAGACGTTTTTCATTTTAGACATGCCTCGCGCCGGATTTTCATGACTTCATTTTCACGTTCAAAAGCAACGTAACTTGTTGTCTACAGAATCCTTTCAAGTGTTATTGAATAAACTGTCTCTTTGTTATCAAAACAATAACTTTTTATCTAAATGCTTATGGAAGTATATACGATACTTAAAAGGAAACATTATTTATATATCTACTTGTAAGTTGGTTCTGACTAATCCGAAACGGCGTGATATAGAAAATAATTAGGCTTTATTTGTAAAATATGACTAGGGCACCGCATAAAACTATTAAAACCTATGAAATTATGACAATGAAAATAGTATTTGCAAAAAATGTATGCAGCTGAAGAAACAGGGCATCGTTTGTTCTAATTAACAGTAATATATCAAAATACATAAAAATAGGTTAGTAATTTATTGGTCCGGCCTATAACCACGAAAAATTGACTTGTCATACGTGTAAAAAATATATTATGAATACCTATTATTATAAAGCTGAAGCGTTCGTTTGGTTGAGCGCGCTAATCTCGGGAAAAATTGACTCGGGTTGAAAAATTGTCATTGTCGGATAGCCCATTTATCGAGCTATATAACAAGATGCTATGAGTAACTAGAGCTGAATATCAATTGAATCTTTTGCAAATAGAGGAAAATTGATTCTTTTTGTATATGATTTGCAAACGTTTACAGTTACACAACAGTCATGTATAACAGAATTGTTATCCTTAAAAATAAAAAAAAACTACCCACCTAGCATATCTCTTTATTTTTTAAGGTTGGCACACTATACATTTTTAATGTTTTACAAAATTGTAAATTATTTAACTAGCTGAACCCTTCAAATTCATCTGCATTACACAAGACACTAACATGTATGGAAATTGCATAAATACCTTTTCTTAAAAAAATTATATATATATAAAAAATTATATATATATACAAGCATACATACATGCATATAATAATTACGCCTTGTGGTAAGCAGAGAGTATGGCTTTCCAATTGCAACGATCTTGACAAACACTCACTTCCTCTACTTCCATTAAGGCTTTCGTACACGTTTAACGTGGCCTATCCTTAAGACATCCTGGATTTGGTCTAGTACATCCGGCTAGGTCGATCTTCTCTGAGTTTACCATTCACACTAACATTATATACCAGCTTTATTCATATGAAAGCAGTATGACAAAATAATAATCTTTCTAGATGCCTAAAGCACTCAAGCCTTTTCTAAATTTCTTTTTATTCAAACATCCTCCTTAGTAGTAATAGAACAAACAGGTGAAGTTGCGCGGTTAAGCTAGTGTTTTAATTATTCAGATTAAAATTACATAAGTTTATATATTACCGAGGATACCAAAATAGTCTAAATGTAAATATATTTGAAATGTAAAATTTGCGATAACATAAGGGAGCTTTTTGTCTTCAGTCTGAATTTCAGCTTGGAATATACATAAATAAATAGTTAGATAAAGGTCAAAGGACTCAGATTTACATTCCTAGACAGATCCATCAAACAAACAGCCACATCTATCTTTATTTGATAGTGTTGGTGCGCCGCAATGTAAACCACGTCGTTTTTAAAACTTAGAAAAGTTTCATGAAAAACTTCAACTTAACCTTAGACTTTTCTGTTATAGGTTTTAATTTCGCTGAAATAGCCACAAAAATTTATAAAATGATATATTTTTCCATAATAATTATTTATTTATGCAGGGTGTTGGGGACCGCTCGTGAAAAAGGAGACAGGTGATAGTACTAATGACATCTTTGATGATGAGATGGATAAAAATTCGATGCTGATTAAAAGCAATCATACTTTTAAAACGTCTTTGTAGCGTTATTTACGCTCCATTATAATTTGATAATTTCAAAAAAAATACATTACTGTACTAAAAAAAAGGTGTAGCTATGAAGCATGGTAACAAAAACAGCTGGACTAACATGATGGAGTGTAAATTACGCTTATAAAGCGTTTTAAAAATGTTTTTTTAGTCAGGTCGATTTTTTTCCGTGCCATCATCAAAGGTGTCATGAGTATTGTCATCTGTCTTCCTATTCGGGACTGCTCTCCTAGCACCCGACATATTTCCTAATACTAGATAGGTATTCCTTATTAGCTTTAGTAACTTCTGAAAAAATAAATTTGCCTGTCACAATCATTTGGATGCATTGCCAGTTTTTGAAATTAGATATTTTCTCTTTATTATGTTTATTTGATATTGAAGTATCGGACACAAACTCAACAATTTTCACTCAAACATGATATTAAAATAACTTTTCAGCAACTAGCTATGTTCAAACTTTACCTAAATCTTGTTACAACTTTTCAAGGCGTTGTTTCGCGAGAACTCAATATTGTTGGAATATTATAAGTCACGATATATTTTGTCCTGGGGATATAACTTTGAGTATATCATAAACTCTTAATACGGTTTCTTCAGTAAAACCTGCACAATACACTAAGTAAAGTTATGTTTGAATATTTCGAATCTATATTTTTGTACATAAAATAATGAGGGAGATATCACATTTTCTCAATAAGACATCATATACGTCTTTTTTACGCGATAGTAAGGGAAGCGAGCATACAGTTCACTCATATGAAGCGATTTCTGTCGCCGATGGACACCTCAAAGATCAGTAGATCTAAAAGACGCGTTGGCAACGCGTCTTTTAAGGCCTTATTACATCAAATTTGACGTTGCGACCTTTTTGCAGCGGGCCATACTTATTTTTATTTCGATTATTCCCAAATTCATAGACTGAAATCGAAACGAGCCTATCATTTTACAACTTTTCGATCTACAATTTTGCGTCGTCGTTGTCGTGTGACGTCACTCATGGATGTTACCTAACCGGGATCTTCAAACTCAGTGTCTATTTATCAAACATGCATTTATGAAAATTATTATGCCACTAAAACAGTTCACTAAATGGACTATTCAAAAATGACATTCAAGTAAATTTACTATTACAACGAACCTTCAAATAGCCAAATGAGTATTTTAACAATAGACCAAAATATTGTACTTTTAACAGACAAAGAATTCACAAAATTTTTGTCTATATGTCCATTCCAGTTAAATAATTCTTTTCGATTGTTAGTATCTTACAAAAATGCTTTTTAATTGTTTTAATAAAAAGCTCGAACCATGTGATTAACAGAGTTAAATGGTTTATCGAATTTTTATTAATTAAAATATTTTCAAAGCGGAATATTGCTAATTAATTTAGCCAATTAAAACTTCTGGTTTTTAACAAAGAAAGCTTACGAACACAATGAGGGGATGAACATAAACACAATATTCCAGGACAAATAACGTATGTAGAATATCGATCAAAAGCTCAGTGGCGGCTATTCATAGAATTTGTATACCAGGTATCT
Organism: Hebomoia glaucippe; assembly: GCA_025727935.1. Taxonomy (NCBI): domain Eukaryota; kingdom Metazoa; phylum Arthropoda; class Insecta; order Lepidoptera; family Pieridae; genus Hebomoia; species Hebomoia glaucippe. The sequence continues at coordinate 4,296,232 of JAOSYY010000008.1, read as the reverse complement.
ACCAATTGGTCATTAATTTATCATCGACTGCGTCCCTTCTAACAATCTCAATGCGATCAAATTAATTCAACTCCGTCCTAATTAGAGATCATCCATTGCTTGTGACAATACAATATACATTTCAATTGTTAATATAATCAATAGAAAGGTTGTATTTCGTGGTACAAATTAATCATTGTTTGATGTTATAATTATTTTCAGTTATCGTGTGTTATTGAAAATATGTTTTATTATAATTTTTTTTGCGATAGCAAGGCAAACGAGCATACAGTTCACTTATATTAAGCGAATTCTGTCGCCCATGAACACCTCCAAGATCAGGAGATCTAGAAGACGCGTTGCCAACCTTAAAGCCTTATTTAATTTTCATTTCAAATATTTGGAAATTCATAGACTGATTTGATTTATTGTAACATACCATCTCTTCATATAGGTAATTAGTGTCAACTTATATAACTTATAGGTTGTACATATAAAAACGTTACGTGGCCGGGGCATCGGCTAAGAACGAGGTTTGATAGTGTAAGGAAGTGTAATAATATATACTCGAATGTAATATACGATGTTGCATTATTGGTCTTTTAGTAAGGATCCCTATTTTTTTTTTGAAAAATATAATATAGCCTTCTTTGATAAATGTACAATTCAGCACTGAAAGCATTTTTCAAATCGGAGCAGCGGTTCCTGTGATTAGTGCGATCCAACACACAAGCAAACTCTTCGGCTTTATAATATTAGTATAGATAAGTGTATTTAAGTTACTACTGGTACAACGTGAGATCTGGGAATAATTTTATTTCCTGTAAATAACATTTAAAAAAAGCATGTTACAAATGAGCTTTTTCGTTAAGTTTTTCACATATCGTTACTTTGCAGAATTCGTTCCTTATTAGTAACACTATCGGATAGTATAATAATTAATATGTGATTTTTTCAATACTAGTTGGTACGATTCCTGTCTAAGATATATTTTTTAATCCAATGATACAATTATCTTTTTTATCGTAGTTAGTCGTCTGCGTTTTACCACGCCGGGTCGATCCCAAATCCTATTAATAATAAATAGCAGTGTCTCAATATTTTACTTAATTTTAGTAAAAAAATTGTAATTTTTACATCAGAAACTTCAATTTTAGTCATATGTATAGATGTAGTTGAATCTATTTTGAGATGTGTATATTTTCTGATGTTCCGCTAGTTCTCTAAGAGTAGATGGATATCAAACATTTTTTACAAAACGCAAATCATGCTAAGTACTTAGTTTTTTTCGAAAATAGACATCATTAAGTTAGTAATTTAAATGGTGGCTGCATCTCGCTGCGGTAAAGCTGGCCATATGCCAGCTCATATTCGAATTCTTCATGTAATTGCATTCACGGGCACATAAATACGTCGAAAATTGAAAATGTTAGGCCTTAATTTAGAAGGATACAAAACGTGGGCGGGTTTTTATTTAAGCAATTTGTCTGGTCTCGAACAAATCGAATGGGTTAATTTTGCAATGTGGATCGGGACAACGAGTTCTGAATCAATCAAATCCGGATTGTCAATTTCATGTTCACTGGTCAGATTCGTGTTGATAGTAACACAGATTTATTACCAGAACGATTTTCGGCCTAGCTTTTTTGTTTTATACGCCATTTTAATGACGGCCAAAGCCGGTATTGCATAAATTTTAACGAATTATTGGTCGGTTTCAAATCTACATAAATAATAAATGCAACGTCTGAAATATTTAAATTTCTTTTATTCTAAATTCATATCGAAGTTTATACGCTAGTTATAATAGACAGTTGTACATATGTTAGTTTCGGCTTGTCTACGAAAGTCACCTGTTTGTAGCAAAGATCGTATTTGTAATTTAGAAAAACTGCTATTTCCTAAATCAACAGAAAATTATGTCCATTTGCATTACTTATGATACGAAATATAATTCATTTCTTTCTACAGAAAATTTATTAAACCTAATTGTACATAAATAAAGTCGCTCATAGCTAGTATCACATAATTTAAAAATGTAATTACAATTAAATAATAATATATAGTTTTATAAGTCCGCATCGCAAATTGAAATACAATACTGTTGAACCGCATTAAAACAGGTTTTCATGATAAAATTTTACATTTATTTTACGATTTACTATACAAAATTTTACCGACGTTCTCTTATTTTAACTTTAATTTTAAATGAACACGTTTATTACTTTATACATATAAATAATACTGAAATGACTGTCTGTAATGTAAATGTAAAAAAAACATCTCTTTACTCTATAAAAGTACATCAAGTAAATAATTGACAACTTAAGTTTAATTTATAGGTAAAGCAAAAACAAAATGTTGAAAGTTGATGTCTATGGTCTGATTGTTCCGGCTAATCTCAGGAATGTATATAATCTTGACTATAGCTGATATTACCATATTTGTATATATATAATTTATGAGGTTAAAATTATCAGCGCAATCATTGTTAACATAATCGTTATCATTTAAAGATTGAAAAAAGATTAAAAAAGATCAGATCAAGAAACAATTTCAAGAAAACAGAATGATGCAAATTACTAAGCACAATTCTCGGAGAAAAAGGCGTAAACATAGCTGGTAGGAGTAATATTGCAACTTGTATTATCTTTCACAATATCCACGGCTAAAGCTTCAGACACTTTGTATTGCTGAAAAAGTTTCTTTTAATCTCCATTTAATGAAGTTACACCGCTCTCAGATAAGATTCTTGTACACAACAAATCTATATAGAAGTTATTATGTTGCAGTCGAATTAGCCCTTTCATTATTTAGTTTTAATAATTTTGTGTATGCGCAATAAAAATGACATAATTTCGATTTTACGAATTTTATGCGGAACCTTAATTATTTTTCTAATATATACAATATACATAGCCTGCGTTACACGTTGTGTCATCAGCTTAATAGCTAATCTGAGTCCCGTCAAATTGGTTGAGACGGTTTCGATATTCGCCGCAATAAACAGATAAAAAATTAATATATTGTAATCGTCCTTAGCCCCGTATTAATTTAATATATACGGAAGCAAAATTTTTTTATATATATAATAGGGGGAAGACGAGCACACGACAAGTGAATACAAAGCGTCACGTAAATTTGTTTATATAAAAATATTAGGCACATACAAGAAATATCAAAATCAATGAATAAATTTTTACTCTAAAGATAAGGAAATCGCTATATAATATAATATATCTAATAGTTCTTGTATTTTATTTACATTTTCTAAGTCAAAAGCATTTTAACCAAATATTATTCGAAATTCATTGGAATATGTTAAAAATCGTTGAAATAATATTTTTATGAAATACAATCGCTACTGAGAATTATATAGAGGTATACCGACTCTTGAATTAATCATTACGATATTTCAAAAACTGTACCAATAAATAATCTGAACATAACAGCTTTTCTGAATGTGTATGAAACTATGTACAGTATTTTTGATAGAAATGTAATTTATAAAAAAATTATAGAATCGGTCCAGCCCTTTAGGATATTATTAAAAACACTGTGGCGCGAGAATTTTTTACACATATATTATAGAAATCTCTACAGTTAACTAAGATTGGAGTGTCTGTGTGGTAATGTAACCGCTTTTTAATAAATGCATATGGATGTGATATATAAACTGTATATATAGCAAAAAACATTTTATAGAATTTTCGTCTATCTGTCTCTCTCTGTTCCGGCTAATATCTGAAACCATTTGACGGGATCTTCACTGAACAATAGCTGATGTAATAAGAAGTAATTAGGTCACTTTTATTTTAGAAATTATATTCTCTCATATATTTAATTTCTTAATTTTTTTTTTTTTATAAAATAGATATAAAATTAAAATACAAAAATAAAAATAGTATAAAAAACCTACTCTGGAAAACCACCAGCAGCGAAACTTGGCCCAAGCTACCGATGGTTACGGCCGCAGAGAAAGAAACCGTCTGACAATACATGCTGTGTCCGGGAGTACTGCCTTTTGCATCTGTCCCTTGATCCAATCATCTAGCGAGAGATTTTTTTAGATGTTGACTTTAAGATAATAAACAAGCAATTATTCCGCGCGGACGAAGACGTGGGCACAACTTGCCCTATAAAATGTTAGTAGAAACATAATACAATTGTACAAAACTCAGTAAATCTAATTGAAGTTCCCAATAAACTTGAGGTTTTCAGGCAACCATTAGGTTTGTTTAAAGACCATTAACGTTTTTCTTACTGCAGCGAAACAATTGCCGAAAGTTCATTGAATTCAGAAACATAAAATGTGGAATGTGAACTCGGATTACTGAGTATAGAAAGAAATGACGTAGCAAATGGAAGAATTATTGCCAAGAATGGAGCTTTGGAATGGCTTTCACAACTTAATGTGTGAGTGAAAAAAAACGGAAGCCACAACGACATTGGGAGTCTTGAGTTAGGAGGGTTCTGTTATATAATTCAACAACTTTTATCTGTCTATAATACAGTGTTGAAGTACTGTTATGAGTCATTACACCAGCGGTCTTTAGGCTTTGTCTGCTTTGATTTTGCGTAAAAATGGTGATAATGATAGTGCTGATGATGATGGTGATGAAGGTGATGATGATGAAGATGATGATGATGATGATGAAGATGATGGTGATGATGGTGGTAGTAGAATTATCTGTGATTCTGCCCGCGGTGATTGTGTGTACAAGATGGTGGTAATAGGAAAATAAAAGTACACACCGTATAATATCAGTTGTCAGCGAAGATCCTATCAAAATCTATTCAGCCGTTTTGAATGTTAGCTATATTTGATTAGTACTGTATATGAAAAATTAATTCGTCGATTACACTCATATATTTATAAAAAATATTTTAACTTTATTACATATGTATGCTTAGTCGTCGGGTGTGGTTTTCAATGTTTTATACGGGTCTCTAAAAAACTGAGCACTCATGTTCACTTTGGAGAACTAGCGAAGTGTTCAGATAAAAGTTTTGGTCAGCGGTCATACATCAGACTATGACGCGGTGCGGGCAAGCTCTCCGCTTCAATAAGAGATATTGATGTTCAAGTCTTACATAGTTTTTACAAAAACTCTAGGTATAGGCACAAGCCATACATTTAAAACGACACAAATGCTATAAACAGTCTATCAATTTGTGCATGCTCCTAATAAAAATAAATATCATATATCATTAAGGGAAAAATTATTAATTAATCTGCAATATTAAAGAAACATTATTAATGTTCTGCACTAGTATCTATACTAATCTTATAAAACACAGAAACCGCTGGTCTGATTTGAAAACTCTGTTCAGTGTTGGATAGTACATTTATCGGGGAAGGCTCTAGGCTATTTTATATTAAAAAAATAGTTATTCTTACTAAAAGTCAAATAATTTACATATCGAAATTAACGCGAGGGAAACCGCTGAAGCTAGTGTTTTGATAAAATATTTGACGTAAGTTAATGTGATCCAAAAATAATTTGAAACGCGACGTCTAACTTTATTTGTAAGTACAAAAAGCACCTGGCAACCTAACTTAAATTATATTTATGTCTCAATTATCCAGTAATTAGTGCTCTTTCACCACGATAAACCTGATAAAGCTTTACCTGTGGCTAACACTATCATCTCTGAAATTCAGCGACACGTTTCACGACAAACTGTTTCTATTTCGAATTTAAATATAATTTTTGTGTCTGTTTATGGTCTCTTAGCTAGTAATAAGTGGCCTGATTTTGATGTGATTCTTTTAATTTAAAATCAGACGTACTTCAGATTGTTTTTAGCTATAATATACGAAGCTCTCTTTTGAGGGTTTATTTATTGGCAAATGGCAGTTGCGACGTTGCCTAATTTAGGACCTTAAATGCCCAGCTAGGATTCTAACACAGTTTAAAAGTATTTATAATTACATTTGTATAACTGAAGAAGATGTATATATACTTACTGGCTTCGGCTTCACTCACGTTCATTTCGATTTTTACACATTTTCGGATTTTTAGTACGGATCCCTTTTTTTTTTGAAAATAATAAATAGCCTATAGCCTTTCTCGATGAATGTACAATCCAACACTGATTTTTTTTTGTTAAATCAGACCAGCGGTTCCTGAGCTTAGCGCATTCGAACAAATAAACTCTTCAGCTCTATAATAATACTCGTAGTTATGATTAGTAATGACAGTTGCGATGTTGCCTAATGTGGGATCTTACAAGTCCAGCAATGCTTCTAACAGATTTTAAAAGTATTTATATTTACACTGTATAACTGAAAAAGATACGCGTATACTTATTGCATTTTTCCTTACAACATAATTATTTAAATACAACATATTATATATATTATTTGAGAATTTTTATTTTTGAGATATTTTGCTATTTTTGTATTTTGTATTTTCATATGATGGTTATATATAGCTAGAACTACTTATTTGTCAAATAATTTTTAATGTCTATCTGTTATCGTGATGATAACAGACACATCTCTAAAATACAAAGTTAAGTTAAATATTACATACCTGATAAATTAGTACCACGGGAAAGCAAACAAACACATACTTCAAATATTATTAAATATTCCTATCTAAGAGTTGTGCCAACATTAACACTTTAGCCATATCAAATCAGTTAATAATTTAATGACGCTAGGCTTATCTATTTCTATTTTAAATGTAATACATACTTTGTTTTCAGGTGCTATCTTTGACCAAGACACTGAAGAGATACAAAATGTGTTCAAGTACGCGATGTCGGTTCACAATCAGAACATTAGTAGTCGCCGTCTCGAATTGCAAGCCTATGTGGACGTCATCAACACAGCTGACGCTTTTAAATTGTCACGTCTAAGTAAGTTTAATTATACAATCATACTCTGTTAGTCCACATTTGACCTAAGATCCGGTCCGATCTCACCCATCTGTGTAATATATGAAACGTATTTAATAAATTTGAAAATATAACGCGATTGGTTTTCCTACAAATTCCTGGTAAACATTCTATGATGAATAAGGTATAAGGAAAAAATATTTTACGCCCTCTTTGTATATATATTATATTAAAAATAGTTTCAGGCAGCGTCTCCGCTGGCGTTTTTTTCGATTTTTCTACCTTGGGTTACGTTATTGGACTTTTAGTAAATATTCCTAATTACCTACAGCCTTTTTCTTCCAAGAGTGAAAGAATTTTTCATTTCGAACTAGCGGTTCCTGAGATTAGGGTTTTCGAACAAACTATTCAGCTTTATAATATTAGTATACCTTATGGAGAAGTGCGACTACAAAAACTATGACGCAATATTTTTGCATATAAGTAAAATTAGTAGGTTTTATTAGTGTAAGTTTTAAACTTATTAAACTCATACGATAATAATAATAACGAGCGATCGCAATTTTTAATCTTATCTAGTCAAATACATTCAATATATTTCGAACAAGTTATTCGTCAATAAAAATTTCATAATACAACGGAAAAGAGCGGTATTGAAATTCCATTCGGCTTACGAATGACCGTAGATGGAAAAGTCCAGAATTGCAATTCAGAGACAGAATTTCGAAAAGGATTTTTTTCAAAGAGATCATGTCAGAGTATCATCTGCATTAAGCCTTGTGATCTTCTATTTGATGTTTGACATGAAAACTGCTAATTGGCGATAAATCTAGGGATAACGATTGAATACGTTAAACCATTCCTCGACTTCCCGAAAATATTTTTTATTCAAGACTTATTTGGGACGTTTGCATTGAATATTCATATTTGTATACGGATTCTACTCAAAATCTAACTAGAATCAGCCTGAATGTTGATAAAAACAAATAGTAAACATAAAATATAACATGTTTTCGATGTTTTAAAAGCGTTTTCTGCCTGAGCTTGAAACAAAAATAGAATGGCCATTTTTCATTGTTTACGGAGAAAATATTTTGTTAATTGTACTACATTCGTTCGATTGTTGAAAGATTTCGAACGTTTTCAAAAAAATTTTGTCAATATGACCGACAGCTTTGTGGTTCTATTGGCTATTGGTGACTTCTAATCTATTGTCTTTAGATGGTTTAAAAAATTGTATATTATCACATGTGACATGTGATAAATACTCGTAGATATCGTTTTAGATATCAGTTGTTAATCGGTAGTCATGTTATTAATTCAAAAATTATATTATATTCATATTATTGGTATTGCATATATACTTGGGTACATCTAGCTTTTTTTGTGATAATGATGAATGCCGCGGAGAGTTTTTTTAGGACCGAGACAAAACTTTTTTTTTTTGAATTTTGAATCCTTAGATAAGCGCTGGGCTCGCTGCGAAAAGAGTCTCGGAGGCTTTGTAGAAAATTAAATATCAATAGACATTATATTCTATCTCATTCTCACTAATTCTTGATCCTTTTTCGTATATCAGATTGTGTTAATATGTCGGTTGAAATTAATTTATTTGAAACTTTTTTATTCTAAATTTAACTCATTTGATAACCTACTCATGTTATTACTACAGTAAAAATAAATTAAAATTGTATAATACTATTTTTAATATATAGAAATCTTATGATGAATTTAATTTTAATATTAGCATATATTATTTATTATTGAAAGTTTTTTTACATCATACGACAACAATATTGAGAAATATTTTTTCTAGAGAAACCAATTGCAAGCACATCAGGTTTCAAATCCGCGTCGAAATCGGCCTATGCAAATTAGATCTCAAATGGTACAGACAGGCCTACAAACAGATGCGTCAAAAGTTTAAACACCTTTTTTACAGGTAGTTAAGTTGACGATAACTGTCACATATTTACTCTTAAAATCAAGTACGCAATGTCATTAAGTAGATGCTACATGTCATATTTTATAAATATAATTCGATTTTCAGTTTTAAATATCAAAGTTAATTTTGCAGGTAGGACACCTTATTTGTTCAATTTGTAAATCATATGAGGTTCCAAGGAGCTCAAAATTTACATGTACAAAACTTTCATAGCCGAAGTCTCAGTATAAGTGAGAAGTAATTTTATGCGAAATTTGAGCGTCGTTGAATATTAACGTTATTTTAAACTTTCGTTCCCTCGTTTTTAACAGCGTTACGAATTTGCAAAAAGCATTTAAATAAATAATTATTTAGTTTCTTATGTTACTTAAACTAGTTTCTGCCAGCGGTTTCGGTCGCGTTTCTTTCGATTTTTACACCGTGGGTTACATTATTTCATTTTAGTAAGGATCGCTATTATTTTTAAAATATGATATAGCCTATAGCGTTCATCGATTAATGAACTGTCCAAGACTGTAAGAATTTTTCAAGTCGGACTAGCGGTTCCTGAGATTAGCGCTTTCAAACAAACAGACTCAGCAGCTTTTCAGCACACCGACATTAAATTAATAAAAGAAAATCATTACACACACTACCATGAATTTGACACACACACAGACACGCATAAATAAAAGAGTCTATAAATCTTTTGTTTATTGCTAACATCTGTGGTCAAATTTAGAATAGATATTTCTTTGACAAAGGAAACTTAATAATGTTCAAATGTATAATTTAAATTGATTATATTCGATTTTCGAACACTGGGCGAACACTAGTAAAAATAATAATTTGAAATGACAAGAAGTTGATCCCAAGTCACGTCCAGTTAGAAAAGTAAATAATCCTTAGGTATAATAACTGTACAAAACCGAGACAAAAAGAAGGCAAAAATATGAGTTTTCTTCAGGGATATAAAAGAGAATAAAACTTATCACGCCTATTTGTTTCAATGCGCCTAAGATACGGCTTTAAAACAGAAAAAGTGGGAACATATTTCGTATCTCTCGGAAAAAAATGAGGGTAATTCGAAAATACTGACACGGAAATTAAAAGAAGAAACAAAAGCAAATTGCCCGTAAGAGGATGAGTGCTGGAGCCACGTTATTTGTCCTAATGATGGGAACTTTCCGGAATTCTACCGACACTCACAATAAAAGGATGCTTTTTCTGGAATCTTTCAAAAGGAGCTGTGAATTTTTTATTTGATCGCTAACTTTCTCGGTTGAATATTGAGGCGTTTCATCCGTGCAGTAAGATGGTCCTTATCTTCAATGTAATAAAATTCAGTTTCACTAGCGTGCTATTCTTAAACGAAATAAACGTTCTATAAGCTACGCTTTGGCTGTAAAAGAATTGTTTTACCAATACGATAGTTGTGTCATTTGATTACATTATTACAATTTAAATTGAGAAATATTGTTATATGATAATTGTTACATTTGAAATTAGACAAATATTCTATTTTCGATTATCGGTTTTACACTTAATTATTAAGAATATAAAATATTAAACTTTAATAAAAAATATTTCAATTCATCTTCGAAACATAATTTTACATAAAAATGTATAAGTGATTAAATTTTTTTTTAAATTTCTAAGCCTAAATAAATATTGTAAATTAAATTTAAACATTATATTTAAATATATAATCATGATAATTTGCTACGTTTTACCCGCGCTCTTGTTCAATGTAATGCTGAGTTTTCGATCGGTATAAAATGTATAATGAGAAAAAAAAAAATTATAGCTATTGCCATTCCTTGTAAAATTTGCTACCCGTATATTACCCGTAATTTGGTTAGAATAAATAATGCAGAGCTGAAAGCAATTTGTAAGATGCAATGCAAAGTTTCACATAAAGCAAAAGGTACAAATGAGGTATAATTCTACGTCAAATGCAAATCTTCATGAGCAGCTTTCTATGCTCTATGCGACGAGAAAATTTTCATTGATTTTCCCCAAGAAACGGATCCGAGACCACTATTTTAACAGAATGCTCCACCATAAATCCAAAAACGTATTGTCACTGACGAACCGATAAAAGATATTTTCAATTTTAAAATGATTCAAGTGCTTGTAATATGCAGATATCAAATGTTCTTATCATAAATAAAATCACTAGAGCGACTGTTGGCGACGGATTCTTATCGAGAAAAGTGGAAAATATTTTATACACAAAAGCTAGCATTGGTTATCGAAGTATTCCTATTCAAAACAGTCAATCAATTCGTTATTCGCATACAAATATTTACGAATGAAATAGAATTGAAAAGTTGAAAAGCTCACGTTAGGCCGATTAACCGAAGATAGAAGAAGTTTTATTTATTTAAAATATTTAAGAATAGATAATTGAGTTTCACGCGTCTATGGCATCGTAGCTCTAAAACAAATAAGGTGATTTTGATGCGGTTGTTATTTGAAAGCTTACATTAACGGGATAGTTAACTTTATTATTTGTGTAGTTTTACTATTTTTTTATATATAAAATTAGTATATAAATAAATAGTAAAAGCCGCGTGTCTGTACATTCAATGAATTTATGCGAATATTATTCTGGGCAATTAGAAAAGAGTGATAATACACAAAATTTTTTTTTTTTACATTTTGCCCGTCCGCCAGTATATACAAGCTAATCCTCTTATTATTTTTTTCCATCTTCTATGCATGATTTCCGTGGTTTCTCGCACATTTTATTAGATTTATATTATAAATTAGAACTTTATCATCATCTTGCCTTATCAAGTTTGATTTTCGAAAAAAATAGACTATTACTAGGGTTTCTTATATCTATGTACCAGATTTATCAAAATCGGTTTATCGATTTAAGCGAGAAATAGTGACGTACAAATAATTCCATTTAAAATACAAGTTACAATAAATGGAATTAAGCCTTATTGTAATTGAAAAATCCACTCTTTATGTTACTAAAGGTACAAGCGGAGTGTTTGCGCACTGCTCCCGAAAACGAAATCGTGTGATAGTACTAATGACGTCATTCATGAAGGGACGGAAAAAATCGATCCTGACTAAAAAAAGACATATTTTTACCACTTTTAATAAGCATT
>JAOSYY010000008.1:4256334-4274721 GCA_025727935.1 Hebomoia glaucippe | reverse complement strand
TATAGATTAAACTTTTTAGACAGAAAATAAAAGAGTATTGTTATTGAAATCTCTTGAAACGTATTTCAACGCTGTTAGTTTCGCAATTCCGAACCAATTCATTCTCAATACAAGTAATCTGATCAATAAAAAGTTTATTCGAAATATTTTATTTATTTGTTAAACCAATCCAATTTCATGGTATATGTAACCGCAGATTATTAATATAAAGGATACTATTTACTTTTACAATGAAAACTTCCAATTAATTAAAGCTTTTGAATAGGAAATTTTGGAAGCTACTCGCGGAGCTTTCTCGCCTAATTTACGTACCACACAAAAAAGAGTAATAGTCATAACATAGTCATTCTATAGAATAGTTGCAAATCACAAAATATGTAGCTTTTTAAGATTCAAAATAGATTAATCTCTACTGTAATATACGTGACACACATAATCTATGTATTAATTTTTACGACTGCCTAAACTGATGTCACTTTATTGAAGTATTCATATGATTTTTTTAAGCTCTAGATTTAACAGGCTGTTTGGTGCAGCTCACTGGTAGGTACTAAATAAGCACTGAACGTTTTTAAAAAATATTGTATAGTTCATAATTAGGTGTTTGGCTAATAAGTTTGCCAGCGACTGGCCTAGTTGAAGGTGTCCTTTAAACAAAATCAACGCATTACTGGTAGAGAAGGCATTAAGAGATATGATGCCTTAAATAGCATATTCTGTTACCAATTAATAGAAACCTGAAACTTTCGTTATGAACTATGACACGTTACTGTGTAGAAGTATTAGCACTATTGGAAATTTCATTCTCGTAACAAACGGCGACCACAATGTAATAGTAGCTTTTTGTGAATGAATACGCCGAATAAAGCAAACAGTTTGGCGTAAAATTGAATCGACATCAATCAACGGACTATGGTTTTATGAAATTGGCTCTGCAAGTCGGAATAGATTTTTGCAATTCCTCTTACGTCCAATATTGGAATTATTCGTTAATATACTTCTTTTGTTTGAGCCTAACAAGTTTTCATAATCCATGGATATATTTTGATGCAAATCTTATGACATAATTTTTTTATTAAGAGTTTATAACAGCATTTTTTGTATTCAGTCTCGGGTACGGGCTGCTTGTGGCCGGACGAGTGTCGAAAACAGGCATTTCGAATATCAAATGTGGTGGGAGGAACTCCTAATAATTTATAAGTTCCGTCCGGGTCACGTTCCACTGTTCATAGGTGAAAAAGTGGTGAAGTGCTATGCGCGTTTCGATGACAGTCTATGAATTTCTGAATAGTCGAAATAAAAATAAGGCCTTTATGTTCTCAACGCGTCTTCTAGATCTACTGATCTAGGAGGTGTTCATGGGCGACAGAAATCGTTTAATATAAGAGAAATGTATGTTTTCCACTCTATCGCAAATATATATATATAATTTAAACTCGTTAATAGGTGTGTTCACTGTTGTATGAAATAGCAGTTCATATAAGTGGCTTTACTTACGTATAAATTAAATACCTTATGGGGTCTCCATGATTCCATGTAACTCAGTTATCAGAGTCATGACTACTGGTTAAGTTTAGACAGGAAAGCGTGACTAATAAACTCCTATTGCATTTTTTCCATGAAATTGGACAAGGTAAAAAAATATATTTATTTTTTATACGGTCGGTATATAAATTCCTATGCATTCATAAATAGAAGGTTTATTTATTTCACAGTTAAAACCGCTGGTATGCGCCAGTATAACAAAAAACTATAGTTATTGCGGAAAATTTGACATTTTCCACATGCCGTTTTTTAATTTAATCTTAATAATCAATCATGTGTAATACTTCAGAAGTAACTCTTCATTCAGGCATTTTCTTAACTAGATTAGCCATTAAAAGAAGAAATAAATATTATAGCAGAAACGTGTATCAATTATTTACAATCAAATTCACTCGACTGATTCTTGCATACCTTGGATTTTGCTCATTTAACTCCGCGTGGAAAGCTCTTACGAAGTCTACCGAGACGATTCAAGAGAAAATTTTATTCACCATTTGTAAAAATTAAACTAAAAGAGCGTCTAAGGATTTCTCGGACGCAAAGTAAACTTTCGAAATTCATAAGGACTTTTTTCTTTCTTTCTTCGTATTTATTGCTATTTTTAGAAAGCAAAAAATCAACATTTATGACCCGTTGATTTATATAATGTTGACTTAATCAAAATATTTAGAAATTGCGACAGTTGGTTTCAGTTCAAAAAGGTGTTTTACGAAATGGCGGCCGTAAAGCACTTTAAAAGTAGCGATTACCTTTCCCTGTTAAAATCATTTTATCGTCTCAAACATCGAAAAATATAGCCTCATGTTACCTTCAACAGACAATCTGAATAATTTACACGTAAACTTTTAAATGCTTTAAAACACTTTAAATTTAATATACGTTACATATACGTAAACCTTAGTTTCTAACGTACATAGCATATGTGAACGAACTCTGAAATGGAGAAAAACTTTTAGAAATACATTTGGTTATAAAACAAAAGGTTTTAAAATAAAAAAAATATTTGTAAAACTGTCTGGCAATTCAAAATATAGTTATTGAAATAATAGCTAGTGTATTTTATTTGTTTGAATTGTATTCGTTATCATAGGAATTTAGTAAAATGCTTTTGTGGTGTTTTTCAAGTGGCGCTTGGAATAAAAAGCTTATGGTTTATTATTTACTAGCTTCTGCCATCGGCTTTGCTCGCGTTCATTTCGATTTTTACACCTTGGGTTACATTATTGGACTTTTAGAAAGGATATCTATTTTTTTGAAAATATAATTTAGCCTATAGCCTTCCTCGATAACTATACTATCCAATAGTTAAATAATTTTTCAAATCGGACCAGCGGTTGCTGAGTTTAGCGCGTTCAAACAAACAAACTCTTCAGCTTTATTATATTAGTATAGATTTACAAACGTATAATAAGGAATTTATTGCCTATTTAAAGCAAGAATGGTTGAGTGCTACTGTTCTCAGAGTATTCTTATATTCCATACACCAAAGCCTTTATACTTTAATTAGCGATGACCTGCAATTTCATATGGTTAATTTTTTATGCTCTATTTGTACAGTTAAGATAATGACGCAGTATCCTACGCCTGCTGAGTAATAATTACAATTATTTAAGTAAAATGATCAACTTTAACGCTCAGATTTTTGTGTGTATTTTAATTATAAATTATATATGTATAATTGTATATTAATACCACTTCATAACCACTTTAAGAATAAATAAACACTAGATAAATACCAGTTAGATTCCTAAGAACATAAATGATAATTCTGCTGGATGCCAGGCCGATCACTTTCGTTTAAAAAAAAAACAAATTATCAGTCACAGGTCGTACTGCTAAGGCAATCAAAAAACCTTTGAATCCGGAAATCCATTCAGCAAACACCAAATTGTATTACAATTCTTCAAATAGAACGTAAATCACTCAAACATGTGCCTTCCGAAGGTTTATCTACAAATAAAGAATTATAGTCAAAAGAATTCTCACAAACATGTCGCAGTAAAATTGAACCACAGAGTTTCAGGGCTTTTTATGTTTTGATGCAGAACTCTAATTATTTTTCTAAAATAAAAATTTGTTACTCATTATAATATTATAATATTAACTGTCTGCCAGAGAAAGTCCCATCAAAAACGCCCTGGTTTCGGTTTGGACCTGAAAAACCACTTCAATTTTATTAGTATAACTGAACACTTAAATGATGCAGTTTATGGATAGAACGTCGTTTCATATTAGGGTTGGAAATTCGAAGTTTTTAATGGTAAACTAATATGACAGGACGAAAAAATTCAACTCGCTTTTAGGCGCGAGTACGCTTGCGTTAATATTTATTTATCAACATTTCAAAACAAAAATTGATTTAAGTATCATTATTGTCAAAACTGTTTATTTTGTAGGTCATTAGTATTCTTAATTATTTTTTAACATTTTTAGTTTGAAAAATTAATAATTTACAAATCTTTATATTATGTCCAGAAAAACATTTTCTGAATTTAAAAAATCAGACAAAAATTCATACACACTTTGGCCGTTCAGCCCCTTCCTATAACTAGCAAAAAAGTAGAAATTAACCATCTGCAGGCTCCCATCCCAATATCAGAATTCATCACAATCGATTCATCGATTTAGACATGAAAGCGTAACGAATAGTTTCGAATTTGTAATATAGCATAAAGATATCCCAAACATAGGTGATTTTGATTATGTTTAAAATGAGTTTTTTTTTTTCACATATATTTTGTAGGTTAGGTTAGCTTGAGGCCACCTCTTCCACAATATTTATGATAGCTAATAACTATACTCAGCCCCGAGGGTTTAATACTACATTTTCTATATATTATCCATTCCCATATAATATCGTTGACCCCAATCGTTACCCGCTTTCCTCATAACGCTCATGAGAGTTTTTATCTGATTAATATAATTGAAAGGTTTATTTATAACATTCCTTAAAAAAATCTAATTATATAAAACCTATTTCGCAAGTAAAGTAAAATGTTTGTATTAAAAAAAAATTAAAACTGCAGAATAATTGACTTCTTTTGTAAATTTGCGATGTTTTGTAACAGCTGTCATAAAAATAGTGGCGTTATAAATTTGATGGATTTGTGTGTCTGCAGCATCGGAGCTCCTTACTGTATAGACGGATTTTAATACGGTTCTTTTTTTAATTTATTTAGTTCTTTACAACTATAATATCTAAATTACGAACTTTATAAAAATAATAGAAATAAGAATTTTTAAAAATATAAGTAATATTTGCATATTTTATATAATTCAAGGCTAAACAATCACAGTTCAACTGATGGTAAGTGATTAGCGTCGGCCATGGGTACTTTTAAGACCACGTAATAATGAAAAAAACACGCGGCCATATAATCTTAGTCATATAACATCATTACTTAAGTAAGGCCGGCAGCAAACGTTCTGAAAATGCCAAATGATATCATATATTTAAAGCCTTAAGGTTGGCAACGCGTCTTCTAAATCTGCTGATCTTGGAGGAGTCCATGGACGAAGAAATCGCTTAATATAAGTGATCTGTTTGCTCGTTTCACTCCTATCGCATGAAAAATATTTGAATATTCTAAATTGTTAAACAGCACTTTATATTCACCAATAATAACTTAAATTACAAGACAAGTTCAAACCATTACTGTTATAATTAAAGTTCATTAAATTGTGAGTAATTCAGTGCAAAGTTCCAAAGTGATTCTGTCAAAAGCAACATTTATCTCGCTGAACAAAACCTTGATAAACTTTCGTCTCTCGTCAAATTGCATAACGTTTCTAGCCTTTGTCTATTTACTAAGCAAAGCATATGGTTTTAATAAAATTGTGTATTGTTTCCATAGTTAAACCTAGGCTAATTTGAAGATACGTAGATTCTAGAATATAGAAACGTACTTACACCAAATTAACATATTAACAAATATTGATCCTAGAAGTCGGATCCATAAATTGCCTAGTTTTAAACTAACAATGTATATTTAATTTAGTTACGAACTAGTGACAGATGTGCGGCGCAAATCTTGTCGATTAATTCTCAACATGTGCCGCCTTAGACCTCTGACCCTCGAGGTTAGGCCACGAAAACCACTAACGCTATAGTTTGTTCGTACATTGTTATTCAATCTAGTTATAATTCTTGATTAAAACAAAAATGTTTTTTTTTTAATTATTCGTGGAGACGTGAACATTGGGCATACCATATACATGATCGTAACAAATCCTTGAATTGATATGTATATTAATATATGTCTAAAATGCCGTAAGACCTCTTATATGAACTCTAGAAAAATCAACTTTTTTGTTGTTTTTTTTATGCTATAGGAAGGCAAACGAGCATAAAGTTCACTTATATTAAGTTATTTCTGTCGCCCATGAACACCTCCAAGATCAGTAGATCTAGAAGACGCGTTGCCAACCTTAAGGCCATATCTTTATTTCGAGTATTCGGAAGTTTAAAGACTGAAATCGAGCCACAGATAGCACTTCACGACTTTTCCGTCTATTGAATTATTATCTGTGGTAGATCTGCTGCCAATTCCTAAAATTCTTTGTTACATCGTTTGGCATAAATACAATAGATACAGTTAACAATGATTATTTTTTAACAATAAAAACTTATTAATTGGAATTAGAATTTTGTCGACACAGTTTGATTAACTCCACATTATGACAATCATACTTTCCTCTGCAGAATATTTAAAATTATTCCAATTAATTCAGCTTTATTGATGTGTAAATTAAATGCCATATTCATTTTAAAATCGGTATAGGAGCATATACGATCATAATCACCTATTGTTATAAATAAAAAATTTAAGGTTCTGCTTGAAATATAACATTTTTCTAAAGGCTTATATAAGTATAAAACATATCTCCTATTCGTCTGGCTGATTTATGAAATTACGAGACCAATTTCGATTTTTACAAGCAACGACGCAATCTACGTGAAATATTTCTTTACATTTTAATATGCAAAAACGGACCGCCGACGAAACCGTCAAGCACTTATAATGTTACATACGTAGAATAAATTGAAGAGGGTATGGATGGGTATTGTAATATGTTTAGTCTTTACTCGTAAAGAAGTTTTTTGCGATACACCCCTCAAAATTAGTGCAGCTGTTTCTAAGATTATCCGGAACACACACATTGAATTTCTTTCTAGCTTCTGCTTCTCGCGTTCATTTCGATTTTTACACCTTGGGTTACATTATTGGACTTTTAGTAAGGATCCGTAATTGTTTAAAACTATAATATAGCCCATTGACTTCCTCGATAAATGTACTATCCAACATTGAAAGACCAGCGGTTCCTGAGATTAGGGCATTCAAACAAATAAATTCTTCAGCTTTATAATATTAGAATTGATAGTATAGATATAAAATCCTGTAAAATTTGATGAATAAAAAAATGATGAATTGATTTGTATATTATAGATAACTCAATTCCATTGCTATGTGGTACCTAAATACGAATGATTGAGTATATCGGATATTAACGTTATCTGGATCACGATTGTTGAGAGAAAAACTTCCATAAATATTGGTTGAGTTTTCGTTATCGTTGTTTTGCTGCAACTTGTAGTCCGTAAGCTTTCAACGTTGTATTGCTTACATTTTCAACTATGTATTGTTTATAGCTTGATCTGGATAGAATGTTTTAATTTTTTTATGATAGTCGATCAACAAGCGTGTAGTTAACATGAATTATTATGCTGTTTTTATATCGTTATGGAAAATCTCTTATAAATATAAATTTATTTAGGCTGTTTTTTTTGTAGATCTTGAAAACGAAACGTTTTTCTACTTTACATAATATAAGTAATCTATCCTATATTATATAATACTAGCTTACCCAGCAAATGTCCTTTTGCCACATAAATATATCGCGATTAAGAGCTAGGGGTGAATATTTGGAGTTGTATATATTTTATATGATGCATCATAAAAAAGTAAATACGATTGATTTTGTTTAAAATATAAAAACAATTAGGGATGAACAACCCTTAACATTTTGGGAGATAAAAAATAAATGCTAAAATTTCACGAAAATCGGTCGAGCCATTTCAGAGGAGTTCAACCATGCTATAAGAATTTTATAGATTAGAAATTTTATAGAATGTATAAGAAAGATCTATATTTAATGATCTCGCGTTAATGTTGATTTGTCAATTCCGCTTGTCCATGGCAACAGAAATCATAAACGTAAAAAAGATTTATTTATTTCAGCTTACTGGCGTTTCATATAAACTTATGATTTTCAATTTCTGCCACTTTTAGGACTAATTTGAAAAATATGCATAGCACTATAACTTGTCAACAAAAACACTTTTGCTGACGTTAAATCAAATCGGACAAGGCAATGTAACGATATTTCAAAACATTGTTTTTACTCTTATAAATGTTTAGCATGAGAAGTAGCCGTCTCTATAGTCTCATCCATCTCAATATCAAAATTCATCAGAATCAATACTTGGTTTAGAAGTGAAAGATGTTAGATCCGTTGAGAATCGAAACACTCGGTATCACGCCCTTTGTTCTGACCATCACAAAATCTATCAGATAACAAAATTTCAATAACGGGATGAATTCAGCAGGAGCCTTAAATTCATGAAATATATATTCAACGCTCCAGAGCATTGTTTAATATACATAAAGAGTTTTTGAAACGTTCACAATTAAATAAAATAATTTCTAATGTATACGTATAGATGAAATTGAATTTTCTATTGGCAATATTAAAATTCCACGTTCCTTCTGACTGCGTAAAGTATTTAAAACAGAAATACAATTTATCAAAAAAAAAATGTCTATTTATTCTGAATATATGAAACTGCTAAGCCGATTATGACGGGATCTTACTGGCTTATAGCTAAAGATCTTGTTTGTATACTCGCAAGATTTCCATCTATATATTTTAGTAAATTTAAATATCTTGGCACATAGTTTTTAAAAGAACATTTTCCTGCACGTTGACCTCTTAGTAAAATAAAAGCTGCCTTTAAGTATTGACTCGTCTTAAAATGTCGTTCAAATGTCCGACTTACCGACTCACAATATGCTTGCGTTGAAAAAGGAAATGGAAAGATGGAAAGACCTATACGAGCGTCTAGCACGTCGGAAAATGATTTTAAAGAGCCCAAAGAAAAGTCTCGGAGTGTATTTTCACTCATACGAGTTCTGTCACAAATTATGTTCTTCATTGTTTTCAAACTTTATTGTCAGGTACTCATAAGTTGTTATTGGCTGAATTATTACACTTGCAATTCTGTACAATAACAAATTGTAAATAGCAGAGGTTTAATAGCTGACAAGTTGAGTAGTCTAACGGAAATACGACTTCCTTTTAACGATTTGTTTACTAATTCAATTCTCGCTTGGTCTAACACGTTTTTTTTCAATACTCTAATATACACACGTGCAAATCATGTTTATGGAATTTCTAAATTTTATATTTAATTTCCGTCCGCGTTTATATTATAAATTGGAATAGAAAGCCTATAATTATATAATGTGGCTAAATAAATTAACTTATGTTAATAAATTAATATACCTATAAACAGTTTATATACTGTTTTCTTTCATACAATCGAATTATAAAAGCTATACGTTTAAACACTCCTTAGGCTTTTAAACTTTTGAAATAAATATGGATAAAGAAGATAACACAAAAAGATTTAACAAAAATTAGAGTTCCCAGTATCATTAAAACTTAGGCAACGCCCATTATACCCGGAAATACTATAATAAATATTAATTGCAAATATTTATATTTTAGAAGTGTTTCTCGTATACTACTAGAGTACGTATATAATTGGTGAGATTTTTTAAAATATTAATTCAAACTAAATTATTCATTACCTTATTTTCGAACATCTAATCGAGGCTGATGTTCACTTTTTAGTAAATGAAAGCTCAACCAACTGATATCGCTCAATAATGTTCCGTCGATTTCTATTTAGGTATTCGGAAAGTCATAGAATAACGTCTAAACGTTTCCTTTATAATCCTATTAAATGATTATTATGTACTTGCAATTCAACTTTTTTTTTGTCCCTTTATCACGATAAAAAATATTTTTCGTGTAGACAAATTTTATTATAAAATATAATTACTAAAACTAAAAATTTCACATTAATTTAACTTTGCAGTCCACGACAGATAAGTTTAAAAAACAAAAATAAAAGCAATGAAAATTTACATGTCTGTAAAAAGGTCAAACAAAAATAAGCTTAATGTCTTATCTTTTCGGCTCACTGTTATCACTTGGAGCCAAATACCAAATATATAAATGTTCTCATATTATGATACGACGATTTAAGCTAGAGACGTAAGGGTTTATTATATACACACACACACATATGTAAGTGTGTGTATGTATCTAATATATACAATTCTCATGTCACAATGTTCGTTCCCATTCTCCTCCGAAACGGCTCGACCGATTCTTATGACATTTTTTATGCATATTCAGTAAGTCTTAGAATCGGACAACATCGTTTTGTCATTACCCAAAATGTTAAGGATTGTCCAGTCATAATTTTCTTTTGTAATTTTTTGACAAAAAAATTGTCTTTTTTATGATACAACATATAAAAATACAACAATAAATTTATGCTGGGTAAGCTAGTACTAATATAACAAGCTGAAGAGTTTGTTTGTTTGAACGCGCTAATCTCAGGAACTACCAATCCGAATTGGAAAATTCTTACAGTGGTGGATTGCTAATTTATCGAAGAAAAATCGGTCAAGCCGTTGGACGAGTTCAGTTACGCACACCGTGACACGAGAATATATATTAGATATAGATTTTGTGAATTTTTCGGGACATCCGTTGTCTAGTGAAACGTTCATACTATTGTAATAGAAAGGTAAGCCTACAATATGTAATCACGGTATAATTGATATAGGTCTTCTGCGGTTGCAACAGCTCTACCAAACCATGCAACCCGGTGGTACCACGTTCACAATATCTTTGGTGAAACGCATCAACAATGCCGTTGAAGCCATAGAATTCCTCCTGGCCGTCGAAGAAAACGATCGATGGAGCAGCAAGCATATAGTACTCGATTGTAATGCGAAAAATGCTAAGAGTGTCCTTGTTGACCATGTGAGGAAAGTGGAGTTGGGACGGAGGACTTATCATTACTTCCTCACTGGTTTGGTAAGTAAAACAACAATAATGGTGAGAATGCTTACAAGGTTACTATAAAACATGATTAATGCGATGACGAATCCACAAAGAAACCTGAATAGAATTCTAAGTATGAATGCGTTTCCAAAATTTACTAACAAACAAGACAAAAGTTAGTTTTCTTTCCACTGTTTACTTTCATTGGATTTTCGGAACGTTTTCGGTTCATTCGAATAAAAAATAGTGTAATAAAACTTATATTTTTTAGTAATTCAAGAAAAAAATTTTCATTTAATTTTCACATTATTTATCATCCTATTCCAGAACGAAAACAAATCCAAAATTTCAAAAATCATATAAATATAAGTCGTTTTTGAGTTATAAAGGCTGTACCTAACACGACGTTGTTCAATATATCAAATTTTTCGACATGTTTGAGATACCTGAATTTTTTAATCCTCTGCCCATATTTTAAACCACATAAACGTTAATACAGAAAACTGACATTTCCTTTTCGAAACTATTCGTATAGTCTTTAATAAAGCTATGTAGCTAAAGACGTCTTCTTCTTATTCTAAATAGGTTTCAAAACGTTTATTATTCACCAGTGTATTTCTAATTACAAAGTATAAACTAAATTAAACTTTGTCGAGACAATAAGATAAATGAGCGTCGAATGCGCTCGGAGTTAAGGCAAGTCACGTCCTAGCATCCTTCTGGCAGACGAGAAAATTTAAGGCATTCGCATTAACAGGTTATGGACGATCAATGGGAGAATGAGGTTACAGAATATGGGGCAGTGAACATAACCGGTTTTCGTATAGTCGACCACTCGCACAGGGTTGTACGCGAGTTTATCGAGGGTCTGAAAAGAATGGACCCCCGTTTCAAGGGTACTATATCTGTAAGTATTTTTATGTATATTATTTTTAGAATCAGCATTGTTGATGATGACAGCAGATCTGTTGAAAATCATATA
This sequence comes from Hebomoia glaucippe, assembly GCA_025727935.1. Lineage (NCBI taxonomy): Eukaryota > Metazoa > Arthropoda > Insecta > Lepidoptera > Pieridae > Hebomoia > Hebomoia glaucippe. Next base: position 4,263,053 of record JAOSYY010000008.1, on the reverse strand, counting down.
TTTATAACGTCACCTATCTGCCAGTGAACTAATATAGTTTTCCATATAATTACCATATTATTTACTGAAATTGTATTAGGTATTTAAAATGCTAATACTTTGATATCACAAACACCTACTCCAATTTTATTTGTATATCAAGTAAATAAGCGTTGGCTTAGGATATTAATGAGTTTTGTATATATATACTAGCTGGCCCAGCAAACGTCTTTTTGCCACATAAATATATAGCTATTAAAGAATAGAGGTTGATGGTAGAGGGGGGAAATTTGGGGTTGTATGTATTTTATACGCTGTATCATAAAAAATAAAAAAAAAATGTTGGCCAAAAAATAAAAAAAAAACAGGTGTGGACCATCCTTAACATTTTGGGGATGAACAATAGATGTTGTCCGATTCTCAGATCTGCTGAATATATTTATAAAATTTCATGGAAATTGATTGAGCTGTTTCGCAGGAGTAGAATAGACACGAGAATTTTATATATTAGATATGGTGTTGATAATGTAACCGTTTCAATGCCTTGAGAATTCAATGATAAAGGCTTTGAGATAAAATATAAGAATACATATTTATTACCTTAAAAGTCAGCTGCTATTCAAAATATAGGCTTGTTCAAATATCGAATTATACACAAAATACATGGGTATAACAAGTGAAAGATCTAACTTTATAATATAGTAAATAAAATATTAAAATGCTTCGTAATGTCAGTTCATAAAGTCGTACATATAAGTCCTTAACACGGTATCAAGAAATTTTACGATGATCCCAAGATATGAAAGTCGGTTAAAGGTGCTAAATATGAAGGTATGAACAAAATTCGTTATTTATACTCGTAGTAAATTTATAATGCTGAATTAAACGAAGCCTGCTATAAACTCATACTGTCGAATAAATTCTTATAGCACCTCCATTTTAAATTAAATTGTTTAAACAATACGTTGCTTATTTTAAACAGTGTTAAAATTTTATAATTGGAACAATAGTAAGAAATTGAGTGCTGATGAAACATAATTTTATATAGAGTAGGTTTTGTTAACTTCTAGCCGTTTAAATAATTTCTGTGTCTACCAAATCAAGGTACAGCCCGACTCCTCCCTTACGTACTAATCTAATTTCATCACAGAACATAATGAAAGATACGTTTTTTGAACATACTAGTTGACCCAGCAATCGTCGTTTTGCCACATAAATATATAAAATTTAGGGTTGTATGTAATTTTTAAGTGCTAAATCATAAATAATAAAAACAAAAAAAAATACCTAAAAAATAGACAAAAAATTAGGGGTAGACCACGCTTAACATTTAGATGGGATGAAAAATATATACCCGATTCTCAGACCCACTGAATATGCATAAAAAATTTCATAAGAATCGGTTTAGCCGTTTCGGTGGAGTATGGGAACGAACATTGTGACACGAGAATTTGATATATTAGATTTTCAACCCTGTTACTGCACTTTTGTTTATAAAAAAGGTTTAATTTATAACAATAAATATTTGCGCAATTAAATAAAAATAAAACAGTTTTACGTTGATAATTGCTCAGTTGAAAATCCTAAGTCAGAGTTATAGGTAGCGTTTTATTGATGCTAGAACGGGTGGAATGTTATCAAAGTTTGTTTGAAAGCTATTACGTGACCAGGCTTGCATATTCAGCGTATAAGCTCGAATATAAACTGCACATCACTTAGTACTTCAGGAATTAATGACCCGTTCACTTGTTAAGACACCGTGTATCAATAAATCTTTACTAAAATATACAATGTGGCATTTTAAGTTATGTTTTCGGTTCTTTTTAATATACATAAGTCTGAGCTTAAGAAGGGATTTTTTGTATGAAAAAAATACTATGTACACAGTACGTATAATTATACGCTTAATCCACTCGCAAAAATCGCTTCAAACAGACTGACAAAATATTACAAAAACACTTTATGGTGCTCTATAGGCTACAATTGTTTTGCATAAATTAATTGAAGGTACAGAAAGGTTTTACTGATTTATTGTCTATAGATGATATGATTGTAAAGATGGCATAATGTTAGCCATATCAGTCCAGCCTTTTCCTAGAGTAGTGGTAGACAAAAAATTTATGAAGCTTTTATAACATACTAGATTCTGGAGGAAGGAATACATAACAAGCCGACCTTAAGAAGGGATTTTATAATAATATCAGCGCAATCGGATAAAGTCACCTACCTTTCATATAGAACCAAGCTACTAGGACATAATTACATCTAAGTTAGATTAAATATTCCTCTCTTAATAATCATCTTATTTTTGGATTCATACAGCTGCAATATTAATCTGAACTTGTTGAATAAAAAATTGACATGCTCCAGTATTTCAATTCAGTGATTTTATTTTGCATTTTCTAAAATTCGCTACGAGTTTGCGTCACATCCGAAACGTCATTCTTTTGAATGGTAGCATTTTTAGGGTGCACTTAAGCCCTCTGAATATGTGACGTAAAAAAAGTACTTGCAGGCAGTCTTTATTCCGTTCCTGTAATCTAGATTTTAAAATACAATAGCTGTCCTCGACTAGAAATACGTTATCCACAGCTCTCGGCTTCCCTGCGCATATTAGAAGCCAAAATAATAATCTTACATTTTGCATTAACATGAATACTATCAATGACTCCGGTATTTATAAAATATCTTTACGGTAATCTATACCATTTTTAATACTTTTGAGAGAAGGTTTGCTAGCCATATTTTTACTTGTAATACTAAAAGCTTTATAATTATTGTAGGCCCAAACAGCTCTGATGTACGACGGAGTTCAAGTATTAATGGATGCCCTGGGAAGACTATCAAGAAAGAAGCCAGATTCGTTTAGGGCCGCTTTAAGAAGAGCCGCGGCCTTAGCTAACACTACGAAGGTCATAGATTGCAATCCCGGAAAAGGTTGGGTCGTGCCCTTTGAACACGGGGAGAAAATTTCACGGCTTATTAAAAAAGTATGTTTTTATCCTCTCGTATTTAAGAAATATTAATTAATGTAATAGTTTTTGAACATCACTGCCTAAGTTTACAGGCTTTTCAACACCGGGTCCTAGTCTGAGACTAGCCAGCAAACTTGAATTCTCTTTTTTCAACCATGTTCTCACAGTGATAAATAATTCAATTATACATATATATACTGAAGGAAATCACATCCAAACATGCATCGTCTAAATAATTGACAACTTTATAAAAATCATTAGTTAAATGTATCTCAAATATATTAAATTAGCTTTTGCCAGCGGATTCGCTCGAACTCATTACGAATTTTACATCTTGGGTACATCATTAGACTGTTAGTATGGATCCCCAACTTTTTTGAAAATTTAATATAGCACATTTTCAGAGATAGTGTAGCTTCGCAACAGTGAAAGAATTTTTCAAATCGGCCAAGTAGATTCGGAGCCAAACAAAAAAATAATAAAACCTTTCCTCTTTATAATAATAGTATTGATGACAATTCTTGTACTATCCCGGGAAGGTAATATACAGTGTATACCTTTTTATTTAAGATTTAGAATGAATATTATAAAAATCAAAAAAGGCTAGGCAATTTTACGCCATAAATTAATATTATGACTGCGAGTAAGTTCAGTAAGTACTTACCTTTTTACACCAAGACATTTATGAAAGGGCGTCGTAATAAAATGCTATTATTTATGTTCTATCGTAACAGCTCTTATGTTTCTTGGGAAATATTGGCTTGCCTGCGACACGGTAAAAAAGGGATTTCGAAAGTAGTTACGAACTCGGGAACATTAGTAGGAACAGCTGCTCTGACCACCTTCGCTTTATGGGATCCGAACGAAATCAGTGGAGATTTATTTGAACTTTTTAAATGTTCTTTTAGACGGATATCGAAGGTCTAACGGGGAATATTTCATTCGACGAAGAGGGACATCGGTGTAATTTCACTCTGCAAGTTGTCGAAATGACTGTTCAGAGCGCAATGGTAAAGGTAAGTTTATTAATCAAATTTTATTACCTTCTTATATACTTAAATTACGTAACAATATACAACTTAATCAATGTTATTTTAAATAATATTTATATAAATTAACAATACAAATTATGATTTCTGTTTAAGTGTTTACTTTTGTCGTCATTTGCTGAAGTATCGACTATGTATAATATATTTATTCATTAGCAAGATGATTAAAAAAATATTTTGTCCCGTATGTCAGTATTTGTATAATAAATATATCATATAACATTCCAAATAATTTTCCTCTTGATATCACGTATAAAAACAATTTAGATTGTTGCCGAAGGTTTTCGTAATAAATATACTCAAAATGTTATCTTATGAATACAGGACATTTACCGAAAGGTAAGGGTTATTTTTGGTAGCACTATTTAAAATGATATATTATACATCTAATAATATATAATATAGTAATTTGAATCATAGTATTTATTATTAATGGCAATCAGCTGGTTTTGATTGCAGACGCTAGTAAGTATATCCAGTAGAAGAAGCCAGGTTTCAGGATTACATTTACAATAAAAAATTTAAAATTGAAAATAGTCACAGGTAAAAGTCAATTTCCGCTGAGAATTTCCTATCATAGAGAGAGTACAAACAATTTTTTTGTTCCGTAGCAATGTGCTTCATACCGCATCCAATTCATTTAGACAATTATTTTGAACTCGAAATTATTGGATATCAGAATGTTTTCGTGTAGCGTTCCATCTGGCCGATTTTTCAAAAAACTTTACCGAACTGTTCATAACAATATATCAGACTTTCAGACTAGATAGGTGATAGCTGTAAGATACTGAAAATATATTTATCAGAAGTCAGTAATGTAGCACAAATATGGATCTTCGCTTACAGACATAAAAAAGAGATATGAATAGAATTTCATAGCAATAAGTCTGAAAATACTTTATGCGAGTCAATTTGGGCTAGTTGACACAAAAAAAAAAAATCAGAAGAAAGTTTGAATGTTGAAAATTTTAAAAATGTTAAGAAAAATTGCTGATCAGTAACCTAGCGATTTCTGAAAAATGTTAGACGTGATAAAAGTTGTCTAGACGTAGAATAAAATTGTAGCAAAAATTTAAATGTATCACACCTTGATTATCAGAAACTTTTTCGATACTCCGAACTCATTCGGATCAACTGAGGTCAAAATGTCAACCATATTTTGCTACTTAATACTAATAACCCTTGGAATCCTCAAGGACGTGAAATTTTCATAGCACGTGGACAGATAGCCTACGTTTGCTTCAACATTACGTGGTAACTCGACTTTGGAGTTATAGATTTTCTCTCACAATGCTTTGTACTCCAATATTCAGTTACACTTTTGCAGTTTCTCATTTGTAAATTGTTTCCCTTTCACAATTTTTCTTTCACACTCACAATTCAGGTACACCATTTTTCACTCCAGGAACGCACACAGCATGGCTACCTCAATGACAGCTGCCTAGTGGCCTTTTGAAGTAGGGAAACAACACATTCTTTTCGTTTTTGGGAGTATAGGTGACAACGAAAAAAATTTTAAAACTGTTTTTTATAACATTGCAACGATGCGGAAGATTTCACAAAATATCCGGTATGAAAATGGTTGGGTAAATTTTTTGACGTTTCTAAAAAAGCTCCCAAGTTACATATAGCTTTCACGAAAAGTTGCAAAAAGGAAACTTTTTATTTTTAAATAACAAAACCTATGTACATCTCCATATATCACCGCTATATAATGTAATGTTACGGGCTAGTTTTAACTTTTGTAGCAATTGCTACACTTTTGATTATCGTTATCGTAATGATGATCATCAATCATTTATGTAGTTTCAATCGTATTTCTATGAAACATAATTTTGGTCGTGGACTTTCTATTAGCTATCATATAGTAATATGGTAGCCGCTGTGAAAGGACCGAAAAATTATATCTTTCTTCCAACACCGTCGAAAAGTAAGAATAAAACGTAATTTATACTGCGCCTGAAAAAGTGAATCATTTCATCGTCTTTCTTATATAATGGGCTCACAAAATCTTAGGTGCGTAAACTTTGCACATCAGTTAGGTGCTAACAACCTTGGCTGAAAGTTGAGTAATACAAAGTTTATTTCACTTCATATTTTTCTTACTAGCTTTTGACAGCGGCTACCGTCGTATTCACGTCGATTTTGTCAACCATTTCTAGTTGTCTCATATTATGTTTAGGTAAATTAATTGAGTGTACTGACGCGTGCTTTTTACCTATTTATTCTAAGTATAGGTAGCTTTGTACCCAGTATACATTCATTTTAATATTGAAACAGGAAAAGAAATTCGTAGCAAACGACACACATTCAAAATTTTGTTTCCAATTTTTTTTAAATGTTGCCACTGTAGTAATCATATTAAGAAAAATATTATAACTAACCTATCTGAAAATAGCAAATTTGGCTGGAAAAATATCGAAGAAATGATGAATGGTTTCTGTTGTGAATAACAGTTTTCCATTTTTAGGTGATTACAATTGTTTGACGTCATTATATTTTTATGTTTACCTACTTATTTGGATTGATTATTATTTGCATATATCTTTTTAACTATCAAATACTAGTAAAACTTTTTATTATGAAAATACAGATAATAAAAAAAATGATATTTAATAGTTGAATAACTGTCAAATTCTCTAACAGATCTTAATAAATTATAGAAAAGAATTATCATTAATCAGGTCTGTTTTGTAACAAAAACGGGCCGAAATCG
>JAOSYY010000008.1:4219684-4238465 GCA_025727935.1 Hebomoia glaucippe | reverse complement strand
AAATCATGTGTTAACCCCGAGAGACTGACTAAAAATATTTTTGTTAATAAATTTTCTGCATAGTGTGTCTCCCACATTTGAAGGCTTAAGATCACCTGTTCTATACTTATCACTCCCTTGTTGTTTTTCTCAAATCAAACTCTTTACCTCACTTAAAGAAAGGTGAAATATTGTCTGTTTAATTCAAGTACAATTATATAAATATTATTTTAAAGTTTGCAAATGTTTTTCTGCAACTATTTGCAACCAGTTCATTGTGCGCGGTGTGTGGGGCTCAACGTTATCGGTATTAACCAATAAATCTATCTTCTCCACCTCGTTCTCGAATCGAACGTGGTATGAGGGAAGGGAGTAACTCCGCCCCCGATGTGAACGAGCCGCTCCCGGCGCAGAATATTGCGCCGGCGCCTTCCTCAACACTATAAAATTAAAATTGCCGCTTCTTCGATGCATAGCTGCATCCGAGAGGTTTCGCTTCTCGTGATACTCTAAAATAGGACTCTTCAAAGTCGTTCTAATTGTATCTTTAAGCTACTAGAGTCGTAATTTTTAGGAGTTACCTGTTAAATCAAATGGTGTTAAATAGAGGGTTCTGTAGGATACTGGTCAGATAAAACAACCACCAGCCCAGACTAAGGGTGAGGTCCGGTTGGAACGCAAATTCCATTTTTAAAATTTTGATATATGATTCTGCCAATGCTACGGGTAACTTGTAGCCAAGGCAATACTGTATGAAATACAGGCTCTACGAATAGATATTTATTGGTTAGGAGTTTCGAACAAATTATGAGTGTTCTACATAAATAGAAAGGTCGTGAAGTATTGTAATATTCAATTTATGAATTTCATAATACACATTATTTAATAATTAAGTATGTAATTATGTTTACCAGAAATTATTAAAAATATTAGTTCGTATATGAATGACAAAAGAAATAATTTAAAATTTGTAATTAGAATTAATTTTACTAATATTCCAATTTCATTGGTATATATTGAATCAATATGCATTGGTTGAAGCCAAAATTAATGTTACCTATTCTGTCGACAACTTTAGTTCGATTTCATATAATATTGATGCTTTGAATGGACGTTGATTAAGCCCTGTTGTTGACTCCGCCTATTTGTAATGGCTTGATTTTCTACTGTATATTTACTTAACAAGTATTCAGTTATTTTAGTTTGCAAATAATTATTTCATGGTATTTTAGTAATATACATTAATAGTTTTACAATACTGGTATATGCAATGCATTAACCTATACTTTCGAATCCGGGAACGACAATGAAATAATTTAGGTCGGGTGGGGTTTGAAAGGCAAAATGTATGATTTTTTTTTTAAATATAAGTGCTAATGATTAATGGATATTTATCATAAAAATTTCAAGAAATGTGATAGAAAAACAGTATTAGAAGAAAATATAAGTTCTTAACTTGAAATTGTAGACGCTTTGAATTTAACTTTGGTTAATAAATTCCTAACATCAAACACAAAGTTTTGACATTAAATATTAGCGCAAACGAGGCTTTCTGCGGTGCAGTAATTATAATATTTCTTCATATCGAACAAGTTATTTTTCTCTTTAAATTTCAGCATATCGCAAAGTTATAAAACGTTTGTTCTTGAACTGCGTGTCATTATAATCAATATATTTATCCTAAACGATTGTCAGTCATCATAAAAGAGCGATAAAACAGATAAATGTTTTGTTAACCTATTTATTGTTGTATGATCAAGTTAATCTCCAAAAATACTCAACAGTTTAACTAACTTCTAAATTAACTAATAGGTAATATAGTCATTGTTTTATTCAAATCTCATGTATGGGACAAAACTTTATCCGAATTTAAAGATTTTTCTCTTATAACATATAATAAATAAATAGAAAAAAAGAAAATTATAGACACGAGAGGTAGTAAAAATAATATGAACGCGAGTGAAGTTGCGAGCAAATGCTATACATTGTTATGTTATGTTTAAAACATTTTAATCTTTTTGTTAATTAAGGTGAGGCCATATAAACTACATATTTCTCTTTGTACGTGCTTTGCCTAGTACAAACAAATGCAGGCACGCCTGCCATTAAAAATGATGACACATTTATGAATAGAATATCTGCCAGTCTTTTTTTAATTTTATAACTATTTTGACAAATTTCTTGTGGCCTATTAGAAGTACGCCTAACAAACTTTTGAATGTTAAAAAAATGTGAAGAAATTCTAAAACTACTTTACTAACGTTACGACTTTCAAGAAGTGCATTATACTTTCTCAAAGGACAGTAACGCATCTCCTAGACCCCTGGACTTGATGACGTCTATGGGCAACAATAATCAATTTATTACAGTTAACTATCTGACTCAGCAAACGTTGTTTTGCCACATAAAGATATAAAATTTGGCGTTATCTGTATTTTTATACGCCGTATCATAAAAATATGATAACAAAAAATTATCTATAGAATAAGGAAACAAATGTTAGGGGTGGAAAAGCCTTAACATTTAGGGCGATGAAAAAACGATAGTAGCCGATTTTCAGATCTGCTGAATATCCATATAGAATTTAATAATAATCAGTTGAGCCGTTTCAAAGGAGTATTGGAACGAACATCTATATATTTGATATTTTCCTTTTGGGATATCATAAAGTGCCGTAAAGCGGTTATTGACGCCAGTGTACTGTCTAGATTCTTCAAATTAAAATATGCCTACAACACATCATTGTATAATTAGTTATGTCATATGATCCATCATATCAACATTTGCTCCTTTGTCAACTACGGTATAACTGTTTTCAAATTGATTTCAGATTGTCAATTGTAATATGGTTCACTCTCTACGACAAAATTCGATTCGTCTCTATAGGCTCTTGTTTATAATATTTTTCATTTCTTAGCGACACATTGCATGTCTCTCGCTGAAATTACGATAGAAACCATTAACAAATGTATAGAATTGAATAGGTTATCGTTACAAATACATTTTACATTTGTATGTTCTATCAATGCTTATAAAACATGACCTCGGCTGCTTTGTCTCTAAATAAAGTGTAGTTTCGCGTGCTTGTTTGACCTCAAAAATGTATTTGTGTATGCAAATAGCTACACTGCATGGTAAGACCTTCAACAAGCAAAAACTGTTACTAATATTATATTATTAAAATGATGCATTACTTTTTATTTGTATGCAATGTTTATATGAAACAGAGTTGATTTTATGTAAATGTGAAGATAAAGTGTTTAGTTTATTTATTCACTACATTTTGTACGTGGCTTCGCTCGTATTCTTGTCGATTTCGTCAAGGTCTTTTAGTTCGCTATCATATTATATTCCGATAAATTTATTTAATGTATAGTCATACAGGTTCTACCTTATTTTATATATAGAAGAAAAAATATCTGTAGGCCTTAACTTACCAGGAAAACCGTGAAATTCATTGAGTACTACGATAAGAGGGCAAACGAGCATACGAATCGCCCATGGACACCTCCATGATCAGTAGATACCAAAAGCTTCATTCAATTCTACAATTTCTATCCTTACAAACCAATTCGATGGAACTCTATAAATTAACTTAAAACTAGAAAATCAACAGAAAAATAATTTAAAAACAAAGACTGTAATTTGGCACAGCTGTTTTGGAGATTAGTCGGAATAAACAGGAAGACAGATATAAATCCTGTTTCTTTTAAAATTGCTCTATGAGAAATAGAAGAAGGCTTTAGTAGTTCATTTTATAGAGTACTAGCTTCTGCCAGAGGCTTGACTCACGTTCTTTTCGATTTTTAAACCTGGGGTTACATTATTGGACTTATATTATGGATCCCTAATTTCCTTCAAAATATAATATAGTCTTTCTCAATAAATGTACTATGCAACACTGAAAGTATTTTTTATTACGGACTAACGGTTCCTGAGTCTAGCTCATTCAAACTAACAAAGAAACTCTTCAGCTTTATAATATTAGTATAGATAGTTTAGATATCTTTCATAAAAAAAAAACGAATTAAAAGTGGGCCAGATTCGTTTTATATTTTGTTGAATTCGACACCACGTGCAAAACTAATATGTTTTGCTGCAAACACTATATAGAAAATTGAAATCCGGTCACTACGACCAAACAAATGTTTTACAAATAAAATCAAAAATTGAATTTGTGGATTCCGATCTATTCGGGAATTTAAACTCAATAGGTTTGTTGGTTTGCGGGCTTAGGTATTTCGGTAGAACGAATTAACTGTGCATAAGTCGTTGTTTTATAGCTAAGACTAGCTGTGTAGTGCGGTTTCACCTGCGTCTATGTCGTGTTCGCATTATAATTATGAAATAAGTCCAGCTATTTGATAGTGATGAATTGGTGTAGTCGTTTCGTAGACCATCCAGACAAATTTACATTTTTGTAGATTGTTTCTATCCTAATTACCACAATTTCTTTAAATTGAGAATAATAACTGTTAATTTAATTTTATGACACGTCAATTTTATTTATGTGTATAGATTACATTTTTAGGGAGTGTAGTTTAATTTATTATAACTTTAATAAAATAATTGTCTGATGTGAATAAGCGCGGCCACTCCTAAGAGTATTATTTCCACGGTCATGTTTATAATACTCTGAGTACAGGTTTAACATCCAAGTGGTTACTTTAATTACAACTTGTCTCGTTAGAATGGTTATATTATTACATTTTTCTAGAAAATGTTATGCTTGCAAACGAGAGTTTCAGTATTAAGATATTGCGAACAGATACATATTGTTTTACAGGGAATTTTAATTAGATTCCTGAAAAGACATTGCTGCGGTCAGCTTTTAATAAAAATAAACTATTTATCGATACAGATACAGATAAAATATGTATTTTTGAGCTTTTTCTAACTTAAACCAAATCCCTTTTTGCATTGGGCCTGAACTTTTCAACATAATCATGTTACTGACGAAAGTATATATAAATTATTAATATATACAAGTTCCGACCGTGTCACGTACCATCGTTCGTAGATGGGAAAGTCTTGAAGTGCATTTCGATTTCAGTCTATGAATTTCCGAATACTCGAAATAAAATAAGGTCAGCAGCAGAACGTCACTAAAAGTTACAAATTATGTAATATTGCCAAAGCCTTCATGTTGGCACCGCGTCTTCTAGATCTTCTGATCTTAGTCCATGGGCGACAGGAATCGCTTAGTATAGGTTAACTGTATGTTTGTTTGGCTTCCTATCACAAAAAAGCGGCAAAGAAGACAGTGCAAGGTAATTTAAATAATTTTACTTTACCCTTGAACTGTTATATATTTAAAAAAAATACTGAAAATAAATCCGACAATTCGAATAATAGTCGATAAATACAGTTTTATTTGACATAAAAATTACAGATATCGTTCTATTATGCCATTATGCAATCATGTAATTTACTTTCTTGAAGGTCTTGTGACCGGCGAACGTAATAATTTATTTGTTGTGTACGGCGATCCTATAATTTTCTTGCATTTGAATATTTTATAAGTCTCCATTTGATTGAAGAGATAATGCAGTAGCGTATCAATTGTTATTTCTTTGATTGCTGTTTTCAAAGTTGACATATCGTGTACAATGCTTTTGAATATTAGATAAGGCTGGCTATTTGTATGGTTCCTGAAAATTTTCTCACTTTATTCTATAATGAATAACGACTATAATGTTTCGAATGATTTATTTAGAAAAAAATACACATATTATCATAGCAGGAAAACTGCTTGCTTTGTGAAATATATGTTTTTGTCCAGGGCTTTGCTTGCATTTTTGTCGATTTTGTCAACTACTTTTATTTGTCTATCTTATTATTTTTTAATAAATTCATTAAATATACGCGGGTTCTACAGGTAGTTTATTAGATGTTATTTAAATGTACTTTTGTTGGTCATGACATAATTAATTTTTAATACAAAAGAATTGTTCATCTTTACTAAAAGAACTTGCCACGCACCATACTATACCTACCAAATTTTATATCGATACTATATTATAAAGCTGAACAGTTTGTTTGTTTGTTTGAACGCGCTAATCTCAGGAACTGCTGGTCCGATTTGAAAATATCTTTTATGTTAGATGATATATTTATCAATGAAGGCTATAGGCTACATTATATTTTCAAAAAAATTAGGTATCCTTACTAGAAGTCCAATAATGTAACCTAAGGTGTAAAAATCGAAATGAACGCGATCGAAGTCGCTGGGAACTAATTGAAATATAAAGGATTAAAATAAGTTTAAGTAAATTAAATCTAAGGAGTGGACATTTATACAACCGTGTATCTATTAAATGTTTAATAATAGCTTTCCGTATGGCTGCTGAAACCAACGACCGGCATCATATACTGCTGAGGCTTTTTTCAGTGCCTTCCATTTACTGCATTCTTTAAAAAATCATTAATTAAGTAACTACAAACATCGGATTTATATTTCTAATATTGTTTTTTATTAAATAGTTATAAATTTTCAGCCATCCCAAGCTAGAACAAAATACCATTTCTATTCGAATTTCACTAATTGGAATCTGAACAAATTGATAATAGTTTATTTACGTTGAAAATATAATTAATTGAGAATATAGCCAGCATTTTCTAGAGAACATTTATTTAACAACAATAAAGTACTACATTTTTCTATTAATCGAACGACGTAATACGTTTATTAAATTTCATAATACACTGCAATTTTATTTCCACATCATGCGTTTATCAATTTCCGTCTGTAAAATATAAAGCCTTTTTGTGACACTGTTCATAGCTTAGGCCAGGCGAGTAAGTATGTTAAATCAACTTCTGCATAGTGAAGCACACTATTATCCTCTCAACTGTGCTTATACCATTTCAAAAAACTATATTTTCTAAATATGTTGACTATTTCGAAACATTTGAAATTACTCTTAGTTTGTGAATTATAATGTTATTTCGTTGAACTGTCTAAGATATCAACCCTTATAGATGAAAGTCGTGAACTAGTATGGGTTTCGATTTCGGTCTATAACTTGATAAATATTCTATATATTATTAAATAAAATGGGTAGCAGAAAATCATAAATAATAACTGATGTAATATGGCTAAGGTTTTAAGGTTAACAATGCGTCTCCTAAATCCGGTTTTTTTTATAGTCGTTCGCCTTTTTAGGCTAATGGCTATTTAAACTAACCGGATGTTGTAGATCTTCTAGTTTTAGAGGTGTCCATGGGCGACAGGAATCGCTTACTATATGTGAGCTGCATGCTCGCTTGCCTTCCTACGGTATTAAAACATAAATAAAATAAAGGCGTGAGTTTCAGTAATAATAACAACATATCTCTATATTCATATGAAAGTACGTACTGTTCTAAGGATTTTATTGCCACCAAATTTGTTGCGAGATTTATTTTAACAAATCGCATTTATTTACTTATAATCGGGCTCTTGAATGAATGGACGAATGTCGCGTGGATGTCGAATTAAGTCTGAGCTCATTGACTCTATGCTACGAATCGTTGGGGACAGTTAGAATTTGTATTAGGATATTGGTCATGTGCCGTAGTAGTTATGACAGTACGTTACTCATAACATATTTCAAAACTGTTTCCATCTGTTCCGACTATTCTCCGACATGACTGTACAGATTATAATGGGACTTCCGATGAGTTATAGCTGATATTATATAGAATAACTTTGGCTACTTTAATTTCATCATCATAATGTATCTATACAAAATACTTTCAAAAAACTTATCAACTGATTTAATATTCCTACATTATCTTATAGCGATTTGTTACCCGATTTGCTACATGTCTAAGAATTTCCATTCTATTTGACTTTAGTTGTTCTATTAACGAAAGCAGCTTAGCATCGTCTCGGTCGTCGGTCCGCAATCGTTAAATCTCAGAAATGATATAGCGGATAAATTTCAGATTTTGCAAACAAGCGCTTTTATTTGAGTTCTTCGGGCTGACATACAAGCTTCTTTGTATATGGATAATCATAGTATTGCAAGATTTTAAACACATCTTTTACTTTATCAGCAGTATACAATTTTCAGGCTGAAAACTAAGCAGAGGAGAAGAGATACAATAATTCCATTGAATTCTCTAAAACGAATATCATTGATTGTGTAATGAAATAACATACATTTTTCGTTCGGGTCAATCATAGAAAACTGATCAGCACTTTAAATCAATTTAATTAAAACAAACACAGAAATAAATCCGTATGATATCCTACATTGGAATATGGGAATTTTTCGCTAAGTTTTAGCTAAATCATTAATTAGAAACACATGATACGTAAGTGTCTAATTACATCATATTAAGTGGTCGATTGATGTGGGCGTGGTCAAGGTATGAACATCCAATTTGCCTTAATACATTGCAATTATAGACGATTGAAACATAACATAACAATACGTTCTGTGTACTCGACTAATTAGTGAAGAGAACAATAGATGTTCATTACAGGTAATTAATCGCATTACGATTCCACGTAACATCATAATACCTCAAAGCTAATTTCAAATATTCGCTGTATTGTTATAACAGTCTAATATACTATCTGCGAACTACAAATATGAAATAATTTACGTATTTCTACGAGAAATTTCGTATATAAATGGGAATTCTGTTGAGTGCCTAGTTAGTTAGTGTTCTTTGTTATTTAAACTAATTAAATGCTGATTTAAATTAATTATGTGGAGGCTTATGAGGTTGTTTTGTTCCTGTTTTTAGATATTATATGCTTATTTACAGATAAATTTAAATTAGGACTAAAAATGTGAATTTCGGCAAACGTTAATAGATGGAAACGTCGTGAAGTGCTATGCGTTTTTCTACTTCAGTCTATGAATTTCCGAATACTCGAAATAAAAATGGGTATGGCCGGCTGCAATGACGTCACAACCTCAAAAATTGATGTAATATATAATATGCTAAGGTTTTACCGTTTTAGTTACAATGGCAGACCATGAAACAAAGCGCCTTTTCAATAACAGCAAATGGTATGCTGTGAATGCATTGGCGATATCTAAAGAAATATAATTAATTTTGTTCAAATATAATTTCAATATAGTTTCAAATATAATTAATTTTGTAAAACATTTGAATACTTTTATATATATATATAATAATATCTTCTATTTACGCAAGTTATTTGTTATGAATTATGAATTCTTTATCTGTCTGCATAAAACCTTCGCGGATAAAACTACTGTTTTCAAGATATTTATAAATATCACTATATATAGCTACAAAAAATCAACTCAGGTGAATCCGCCGGCCACAGCTAGTTAATTATATAATTTTGCAATTCATGTCAAGAGCCACGGACGAAATTGTAAGTATATTTATTTCAAAACAGTGTTTAATAATTTTGAAAGTAAATTGAGAAACAAAACGAAAAATCTTTAAACTAAACTGGTCTGATGTTTTTATATAGAAAATTTGAAAATTTTCTACACGAAAGCTCACTAACAAGTTATATAACATATATAACAGTATTTTTATGTTCATATAAATTTATATAATTTAATTACGAAAGCTTATACGCAAAATCAGATGGCTTAAAAATATGTCTGTAATCTTATATATTTTTAAACACCTTATTTAAGTTCTTTTCGAATCTGAAAATGATAAATAAATATCCAACTCTTACCATTTTAAGAAAGCTATAACGATACATACTAAAAATGTTCGTATTATGAATCCCAAAAATTAGTTGTGATGATATTTCGTGAAGATCTCACAATTAAGGAAATAAAAATTTAAACATGGAATGTGTAATGACTAATGATATAAATAGAATTCCAAACACAGCTACATAAATTGTAAAACGTAATAATTTTAGACGTAAGACAGAAATCGTTTACTTAACTTTGACAACAGACAAAGAAAAAAGGAACATTGAATAATATATATCAAGCTTCTTTCTCTCGAGGTAGACAAAGACGACAGGTATTATCTTATTGTGATCCTGACATACTTCTGTCGGTTCTTCTACAGATTAACATTAAACTAACTTTTGCCTACGAAATCGTTCGCGTTCCTGTCGATGTTGTCAACCACTTCGAGTTGTCTATCATATTACTTTTGGCTTACTTTTTTTATAGTGATAATCAAACGGGCCCTTATATCCAAATTAACACAATTAACATAATTGTAAGTTTAAAAATAGATTAAATTTTATAATACCAGCCCCAGACGCTTAAAACATTTTTTACAAAATATGTAATGAGTTTAACTTACACGTCATTTTTAAGTAACCACAAATTCCTGTACTAACGAATCACCATAAGGAAAACTGAAAAAGACTTTTAAAAAATTCGATTTTCGTATTGAATCGAATACTGTTCTAGCTTTTAATATTTTATTTCTTTAGAATATGCTAAAAATTAATATTGAAGTCTTAGTGTATTGCTTGCATTGTCTACGAACTTGGTGACTGGATCTCTCAAAGCAAACAATAAATGACTACTATTGAAAATGCTATCTTTAGAATCCAATATTTTTTAATTAAAGGTACTTATTGTAATCGTAATAACGGCGCATAAAATAAATATTGAAAATGAATATAAAAGCCTGTACGATCGAGCTATTCCCTTTCATAACTAGATAAAAGAATTTGATTAGCGCGAGCTGAAATGATTTTAACACGTTTTGTTGTCGAACTAGTCACCTTTTACTCACAGAAAACGGAAAGAAATAAAATGGTCCGAGGGTCGGTACGCTTTGGCGATATGGTTTGTACGGATTATTAAAAGTTGTTTAAAATATAATTTCACTGTACGTAATAGGGAGGGAGCTAGTGAGATTTTGATTTTTTATTTGACAGACTGAAAGGCCAGTACAAAATTATTGTAAATTACTATTTTAGTCACAAATGTAAACTTATCATAGTTTAGAATTTCGTCAAGTTTCTTCTTTATATAAAGAAAATGAAATATCGCAGACAACCCTTCAGCCCTCAACGGTACGTTTTGGCTTTTAGATTTTTCACTCTTCAGATATTAAATTATCTAAGGAGTGAAAAATTTATAAGTGTATATATATACTGAAAATTCCTACAAAATCTTATTTACAGCAATCCTTTTTAATTTGAAAAACTAAGTATTTTTATAGTCCCTTAATCCGCTATGCAAATATTGATGTATTATGAAACTATATATTGAGTAATCTTCTATAAAGACACCCAAGAAGCCCAGCCTCCGGTTAAAAGGTTTTAATATATTATAACACTATTCCAACTACTATATCTAGATTAAAACTATGTCAATAGAGTAACAACGCTTAGGGAATTTAAAATTAGAAACTAATTATAATTACCCTCCTGTTTATTACATTACAAGGCTTATTAGCAATACCGGCTTCGTTAAAGCCTTAATACATTACGCTAGCTCAGGTTTAATTAGTGAATTTAATTATTATTTCATGATTTGCTTTAAAATTGATTAATTTACCAATCAACGCTTTTAATAAGTTAAGAGTATGTTTTGTCTAACAGTTTTAGAATATACATAGATTTACTCTTAATATTATTTGTAATAATATTATGATACTAAAGTGTTTGTTTGTTTGAACGTGCTAAACTCAGGAACCGCTGGTCCTATTTGAAAAATACTTTGGGAGTCGGATAGAACATTTATCAAGGAAGGCTATAGGCTACTTTTAAAAAAGTATGGATCTTGACTAAAAGTCCAATAATGTAACACAAGATGTAAAAATAGCTGATGCTTTATAAAATGCAATGATACCGTTTCAGCTTTCAACAAAAATTTCCTTCTCCTCCTTCCTCGAATTCGTATTTGGCCACGTACGTCTACTTGAAAAATTCACCTATATAGTTTATATTTATTTAGAATAAGGCTGTGTATTTGTTTTTAATAAGAATACCAAGTATTTGCTGGAAAGATTTTTAATAAATGTAATATATATCCAATTATTTAATATTATATTAAGCGTATGGTAATACATACCCATTTCCAGGGTAGATTTATAAAAAGTAATGTCACTTACAAAACTGTAAGTTGAGATACGTTTTTTGCGAGATTCGTTATCTTGGCACTTTGCCCAATGGTACTACGTTATACGAAAAAAATGCAAAGTTGCTGTTGACTGACTATTGCATTTAAATCACCGTATCAAACATTAACAATGTGAAATTATGTAACGACTAAAATCATAACACACCGTAACTAAATGTTGATATCACTGTCAAATGATTCAATTTTCGACCTCTCCAAGCGTTAACGGTCGTTATAGTATTACGGTGCATCCTATTGACAGGAAATTGCGGAATACCGTTAGCCTCAGCACTCTATTCATTGGGAGTGATAGACAATTCAGTACAACACTTTCAATTACTGGAAATCTGTCTATACAATGTATTTTCAGTTTAAAATTTATCTACAGTTTTGTTTTTAACTTTTAAACTAATAGTGTACTACGGTGTTGTCGCTTATTTATGTAGACGCTTATGATGATATCTATTTGCTAGTGACAATCTCGTAAAAAATGGTCATCTCGTTACGTAGTTTCAAAAAACCATACAAACCAGACACGAAAAATTGTTTAACTTATATTTCTTACAAGATAACTGCATATATTGATATATATCTAGAAATAGCTGTTATATTGATATTATTAATAATTTTATTTCTGTGTACTTACCTATGTACCTTAAAGTTACACCAGATGTATTTTCGTCTACAACTAATCCCAACTCTAAGTAGTTTTTTAAATAATTAGCGTTATACAAGTGAAGATTTCTCTAAGCTGATGAAAACTTGCCATCCTAATCAAATGTTTCAAAGCAAATTTTGTTAATTAGAAGTTTCGATATGGAGTAAGTATGAGTCGCCTTGCATGTCTGTTTTCTGTTCTAAGGTTAGCAGGAACTTTCTTTAATTAAACTTCGCGAAGATTTCAATAGGAGCCAAGTTAGAAGGAAATTACGTTACTTGCAGCTTTATAACTTATCTTCATTCGAAATAGAAAACTCTCAAACGAATGTGGTAATTATTAAACTACACCTGCTGTATTTTGTATACGGCTTAAGAAATTGCTTTTCCATTTGGGAATATTTTGACTTTAATAGATTCAGCCTTCTAGCTATTTCGGATATTTCTACCAATATTGTGAGCTGTCAAAAATGGACCTCTCAAACTATAGCTTGGTTGGCATATGATTTACGAGTGACTTACACGCTAAAAGTGTATCGTGTTTTATTATCTCTTTCAATTTTAAAACCTACCGATTCTATACATATAAATTTTTGTTTCGTATGCAATCGAATCATATCTTATTATATGAAATTATTAACGTTTATATAAAATAATTAAAATAAGCTGAGGAGTCCGATTCTACTCAGGTAAGTGGTTTTTGACGTGGAGCCTTCAAGTCCACTTTATGTGGTGCACCATGGGGCTATTATGAAGGATATTGGGTTTGGTCCGCCCAATCATGATAGTACAGTGTTATATGTTTGTACATCGATGAGAATTTCTGTCTACTTATAAGGAGGAATCAGAAAGTGGTGACAATAGTCTCCGAGTCTCTCTGCACATCGAGCTTTACTAAGGCTTCTATCCCTTTCAAAAAAATTTTGTCTTGGTTCCTTTTTTTCCTTACTAATGAGTATGTCGTTCTCAGTAATTTTGGGCCGTCCTCATATATATGAATTTACATAAAACAGGTATCTAAATTATTAAATAAAACTAATAAAAATCTGTCTGCAAAAAATTATAATATTTATAACCATTTTCGATACATAAATCAAATGAGGCAATTAGACGTCAAAATGTCAGTTGTGCAAATAGCTGCTAACACGTTGGTCAATTTTATTACACAAATTATGTTCTCTAATTATATTTCCGCCGTTCAACGAACGCTGAGTTGGAGCGGCGTTTAATTTAAAGCAAATGGATATTTGTACTTCAATATTATCAAAAATTGGAAATATTTTCTGTCGGATACAGCAAAAAAGTAACAATAATATAACTGTGAGGCTTTTAAGGTTTTGCGAATTTAATTTTCGCTTCATACGAACGGAAAATCATTCTATAAAATTTATTTGGATATGAAAAACTATGAGATTGACACAAATAACTCAGTCTTTTTTATTTCAGAACATTTTAATAGAAAAGGTGTCGAACCAAAACATTCAGTGACCGTTGTTAAGTACGGATTAATTAAAATTTTAATCAACCTAAAAGCTGACAATGTTTTCAAAATTTACTGGTATCAAAATAATTTCGAGTAGTACTTGCATTAATTGCTAACGGCTTTTATACTTTGATAAACATGTTTTTGATAATTAACGAGAATTGAATGAGCGGGACGGACATAGAAATTTATGTGATGTAAGTTTTTGTGTATAAGACCTGAAGTTTTTTTTTTATTCGATTGGAAGGGAATTGAGCTTACGAGTACAGTTCACCTATCCTGTACGAATCCTGTCGTTCATGGACGTCTCTTAAATTAGTAGATCTAGAAGACGCGTTGCCAACCTTAAGGCAATATGACTACTTGCGATATGACTAAGGAGTCATATTGCATCATATGTACATTTTAGAGACGTTCCGGCATTATTTATTTCTAAATATCTATTTTAAATAATAACTTATATTTTATTATACGATTATGTCTCACGATTGTATCATTCATAATAGTTATTTAGTAGTCAAAATTCTCCATGAAATTAGTTGCTAGCAAAAATTATTTCTATGATTTTCCAAATTATATCAGAGGTTATCGCTTACACTTATTTTACACTTATTAATAATATGCCTATAAATTAATCAGTTTATCTAAAGATTTGTGTAATTCGAAATTCAAAACCAACTGTTCACAAAAACTGAATCTAAAATGTTATCCTTAAACGAAAACATAAACAAAACGGAGAAAAAAGCAATTATAATTCTTCAGCAATCGTAAAGTAAATACAGGAAAACACATTTGAAGCACATACATTTTCCGGGTACAGCAATTTAATATTGTTCGTCGTATAAAATGTACAATTCTCATTTCTCTAGTTCTATTCAAACTAATGCACGGTACAATTCAGCTTAGGAAGTATTAAACTAAGAGGTGCCTGAGGTTTATGCTTTATGCGCATTCATTTATTCGCCAAATTATTACTCTGTGGGAAAAAAATTGAATTTAGAATATGATTAAAAAAAAGTCATGTTGACTCTAGAGGAAAGGTAAGGACTATATCATAATTGTAACTGAGATAGACTTAGCCTGCCTACAAGCTTATTTAAATTGTTGTTGTGTAAATGATGTAAGTAACAAACCGTTAATTTCGTAAACATTATAAACTTCCGTACCTTTTCCGTAGTAATACAGGTTATTGTATTCCACTAAAATTTAATAAAATAGATGAAGATTCTCCAAACTATTGGCTCGATCAAAACTACAGAATCTCACCGTTCACGTACGACGAATTAATTATAAAATCGATAAAATATTTCAACTGTTTTGAAAACTTATACAATTTGAAACTACGTATCGATTTCTTATTGTTAACGTATATTTAGACAATGTAATTTTATAATAAGTGTATAGTGAAATGTTTTAGCTATATTTATAAAAACGATTGAAAATAATATTACAACGTTGATTGTATTATGAGGGTAATTTAGGTATTTTAAAATAATAGGGCTTATCCAAATTAGCACTCAAAAAATTTAATTGTAGTATTAACACAGCGTTTAATCAGTTTTGATAGGTTTGTAAGCAGTAATAAATGTTGCATATATAATATTATTTACTTTTAAAAAGTTTAAGATTTTCCACTACTTCATTTAATCTTCTTCCGGTGTTGCTCCAATTACTGGAGGTCAGCCGTCGAAGTTCGGAACTTTTCTTGCTCAGAGCTAATCTGATCAATTGTTGTACCAATTTGATGCCTGTCCAGTCCCGGGTATTTTTCAGCCAGGACGTCGTCGTCTTGGGACTTATTCCGACTTTATTAAATAAAGTTTAATAACAACTATATCCGTACGTGCAATAATTCTCTTAGAAGGCTTCGATTTATCGTTTCACTTCTTAACATTTAGATGGTTCAAACAATGGTGCATCACTTATAAAGGATCTATATTGTATCATCAAATGTCTGCAATTACTATTTTCATGAACACTTATATAATAAGCTGCTGTTTAGAAAACAAGCATGTCAATTTAATTGTATATTTCATATTAACATACAGTATTCATCAAATAATTGTGACTGAGATAATCTTGTCATGGAATCGAAGTCATGTTTGTTTGTTTGAACGCGCTAATGTCAAGAACCGCTATTCCGGTTTGAATAATTATTTCAGTGGTGGATTATCGAGGAAGGCTTTAGGCTTTATATAAAAACCCAAGGTGTAAAAATCAAAATGAACGCCACCGTTGGCAGAAGCTTGTCTATTATAATGTTTGTTTTGGTTTCAGGGGCTCCGGTGGTGGTGGCATGTTCGGAGATGTTAATATATCTGCTATTTTAGACTCTTTTAGTATAAGCTATGATAAAAGAGTACGGCCAAATTATGGAGGTAAGTCAATACATTAACGGCCTTAATACATTAAATTACATGATTATTAAGTAATTCTATGTTGATTACACGACTTTTATATGCCTAAAACGATAACATATTTCAATGTACTTTCATTACTAATACAATGTACAACGTTAGCGTATAAAAATCGTGATCGATTTAATCTGTGTAACTGCAGGAAAAGTTTATGAAAATTAGCAAATGGAAAATTATTATTAAAAAAATTCGTGCGAGTGAATGTTTTCTTGTTTTAAATTTTTACGTAATAAGGTACCACAGCAAAAACATAGTATTGTTAGTAGTTATTTTTAGACGCTATAGTCATATTTTTATTAAATATGATTAGCTCATCATAAGTATTAACAAACAGATTTAAACTAAAATGCTAAGAATTGTCATTTACTAGGTTTTCGCTGCCTGGCGTAAAATATTCGTTTATAGAGTGTAGAAATAAGTTATAGAAATTTATTAATTAACTTCAAAAGCTTGTCATACTTGCGGCGACATCACTGCGGTAAGTATATTAAGTAAATTATTGTATCAAATTGATTATGTAATTGTATGAGAGTCCAATGTAGATTTATTGAAGAACCGCAGGACCAACTGGATTTTTAAATTTTAATAATAGAAAAGAAAAAAATGATATAATATTTCCCCTTTTAGTAGTGGTTGAAGCGTGTATAGAAAATAAAAAGCCTGGGAAAGCCTCACCTTTAGAGAGGACATTGAGTGAACTAAGTGCTTCAGTTCAAGAGACTGGCATTTCAAATGTGCCGCACTGAATTGAATATGCAAGCGTAACATCGCCATATTGACATTCTCGAATAATATGTTACATATAAAGAAGGTTCAGCTTGATGTCCCTGTTTTCTTAGGCCAAACATAAAGAAATATTTTTAATATTACTGTGACAATTGGCCTATATGTGTGGTTATATGTAAATATACAGTATGCAGGGAATCTGTCTTATGTTTAACTGCCGAAGTCGAGTAATACCAAATAATCTTTCTTGGGCTCCCCTACTATAACATATGTGAATATATATATTGTACCACGTACAATGTATGTACCACGTATGTACCACGATGGGAAAATTGGGGTGTATCCCATTAGTACCTCATACCTGAAGTTCAATATAACTATTGGGATATTCACCACGCTTTCAAATGTTATCCTAAGTTCTATACTCGCGAATATGAAGACAGATGATAGTATTCATGACACTTTTGATGATGGTATGGAAAAAAATTGACACTGATTAAAAAAATCATATTTTTAAAACGTTTTATATAATTTCGCTCCATTATGTTAGTCCAGCTGTTTTAGTTATCATGGTTCATTGCTGGTTTTTTTTTTAAACTTTTTTGTTTCATTTTGCTGTACTTACATGATGGCGCGTAAATAATGCTAATGAAACGTTTTTTTTAATCAGGTTCGATGTTTTTCCGTTCTATCGTCAAAGGTGTGATTAGTACTACCATCTGTCTTCGTTTTCGGGAGCAGTCCCTTAACACCCTGTTTAGTACTGTAGCATAGTTTTAGCTCTTGACTTCACTTATGTAAGTAAAAAAAAAAGCATTTTCAATGATTTATTCCGAAAGCGGTACACTGGGGACTCTGATGAAATTGATATACGACAGATCTGTAAACAACTCGACAATCCCTCAAATTTAAGTGAACATTTATAATTGTAATCAAAAGAGATTACATATTATACTTACAAGTACTAGGTATTTTATGTAACGTAAAAACAAGATGTTGATTACACATATCGGCATATTTATACTAATGTCCCATTAGTACCATATAGTACTGTCTGTAGGTATAAGGTACTACTGGGATGGATAGTACCAAAATTATTAAATTTTGTTTGAAGTTTATTATAGACGAACCTGATAATACTGAGAGGTACACACGAAATTGAATGCAATATTCATGTTGGGTCCTTGCATGTTTCAAGTTATGAGCAACTATAGTGTAAATTTGGAGTCTATTTGTATCAGCATGAATTTCATATATCAGGCATTCGTTATTCAAGCTGACTGCACGCAGAGTTTCTCTGAATTGCTATCAATATTATATTATTGTGGTAACATACATTCTGCTAAGTAAATACGAAGTACATACGAATAGTCTTAGAATTCACAAATTATTAAAACGAATACCAAGAATTGGCTTTTTTTAATAAAATACTACGTATGTTTTTGAAAAGCTGTATATAAAGTTTAATTAGAATTTTAAATTTAGAACAATTG
>JAOSYY010000008.1:4182177-4198275 GCA_025727935.1 Hebomoia glaucippe | reverse complement strand
ATATTAATAACATAAATAAGGTTCTAGCAGAGAAAATTGTCATTGAAAACACGGTCAACACCTTTGTATAAAATTATATTCTAGACGTTATTTCAGATTCATTGAAAATGTTTAATACATTTTTGATACAATCATTATGTCTGATGAGAACAGTTTATATCTTGTACTGCATCTCAAAAATTAAGTATAAGCCATCATTAATTTTGGCAGGGAGGATGAATTCACCTCTAAATGGAAAAGTGATGTAAGTTATTTAAAAAAAATAGTATTTACCGATAAATATAAATATAACATGTATTAATAAATAAAAATTGAAATGAGGGATTTTAGCATTCATGCATACAAGTATTCCAGAATTATTTTGTTTGTTTGCATCCATAAAGATTTTTTTTTCATTTCACACCGATTACTCCTAAAACATTTTCTTTAACACGTTAAATACATCATTTAATTCCCTGTTCAAAGTCAAGAGGGTCACATTCCAAAAATGTGAAATTTTCAATAGATCACGTTAATAAAATTGTTGTGTAAATTAATCAGATTATGACATTTACATATGTAATCGTAAAAATTCATTTGCTAAAATTTAATATATTATATATAATAACGAATTTTAGGAACGATTTATAATATTAGAGTCTTTGCACAAAAACTTGAACTCAATACAGATACGTTCGGGTTAAACGTATTTACATGGTATAACAATGCAGAGAGTCTATCCGGTTAACTAGGATCGATCGGATTACGGATCGGTAAAGCAAATTGTTCACTGCATTCGGGCTTTGATAGATCGGCAATAAATGACGTTCAATTTCTTCCCCGACATTCCTTCTAAATCTCTCTCGTAACTC
The DNA here is from genome assembly GCA_025727935.1 of Hebomoia glaucippe. NCBI lineage: Eukaryota > Metazoa > Arthropoda > Insecta > Lepidoptera > Pieridae > Hebomoia > Hebomoia glaucippe. Next base: position 4,197,424 of record JAOSYY010000008.1, on the reverse strand, counting down.
GTAACATCAGTTTTAAAATTATAAACACTGCATTTGTGATATTCAATTTTCAAACCAGTTCTTAAATCATAATATGCGCTGGACGAGTAAGAAGATTTTAATTTTCAATTTCACTCAGAGACGGTTGTTTTTTCTCGTGGTACTAAGGCATTTTTCATTATGAGTTGAACATTTAATTTTTTTAGTTAAAGCTATGGAAAAACGCGTCTCAGTGGAAACCATTATAATATAAACAAATTGTATTAATTGAACACGTTTTAAATATAAAAGATTTACAAAAATCAACTAAATATGAAAAATTGAGAATACTTAATTCAGTCTCAAACGATATTTATTAGATGATAAACATGTTAGTTATAGTAAGATTTTTAGAATGATCACAATAAACCTTTAGACCAGGAATACAGCTCTGCAACACAGCACAGTTTGAAATTTGTTTAAAATGTTCCTCTTTATCAAAAAAATTGCAAAAGCCTAATGAGTGTCTCCACGTTTATAAAAATAAAGTCTCTTTTTAGAAACACAAGTTTATCCCAAAAATTATATAGATACTGTTAACACAATTTTGCGTAATACTACGTTTTAAACTATTATAGCCTTATTCATAAACATATCTTAAAACAGACTTTAAGCCTTCATAGAAACACTCATTAGGCCTATTTTGTTTTTATTTCCGAATTAGAGGATTAGGTTATAGAGATACTATAAATGTTCAAAGTTAATGAAGTGATTAAGAAAAAAAAAGTACAGTGGAAAATAACTAACTAAACCATAGCATTGAAAAACTCATACGGTAAATAATAATCAGAAATTTACTCGTTACCAAAATAACGGTGTTAAACGTTCAAATTATTATTTATTGGAAGTAAAATAATGATATAATTACAAGTATGCACACCGGCGTTAATAATCAAACTCTCACCACGAAATTTTAATTAACTCATCACTTTAAATACTCCTCCATTTTCCATTTTACGTTAATAATGCAGGAAGTGGCTCTTTAAGCGGTAACTATTATTCTATTTAATACCGTTAGTTGAAGCTGGGTTGTAACTAAAGGTATTTAAACAATTGATTAGTTTATAGACGGCTAGCGCCTCGGTGGTTTGTTATTGATTAAGCAATTGTGTGACAATAGACAACAATGGGCTTTTCCACACCGGCGAACTGTATCTCGATGAACTGACATGATCTAACTGTAATAGGAATCGTGGATGCAGTTAATATTATTTGTATTGTATAAATTGGTTCAATTAAGATAGGCAAATGTGGAACTCCGAGGAAGAATTATTAGGATTTTTCATCAAACAATACCTAATGAAGCTTATATTTTATTATGTGAGAATACATAATTTTTCTAATCAATTCTGGTGGAATACTTGTTCTCACTTTCATTGCAAAAGTGTTTATAGTGTAACAAACTAAGTATTACGACGAGTGGGAAACTAGAAAGTCGAACTTTTACCACGGAAATGCTTTGCTGTTATAAAAAATAAAGGAACATTTAAAGGTGTGAGTGGTAGCTAAAATTGGTTTGAAAATGAGATGTTTAAAGGATAGAATGGTGTTGATATATAAAAAGTTAAATAAAGATAATATTTTTTTAAAGACATTAAATAAAACGTTAAGAATATGTGTATACGTTAAGACATTTAGTGGATTTTGCTTAATGTGTGCATTAAAAATCTATAACGCTAAATAGAATTTTGATATTAATAAAAGAATTTCGAGACATTAAAAATTACAGGCTGAATTTGGCACAGTCCTAACTATAATTCTGTACGAAATTCAAATCCTATTACAATATTTAATCGGTTTCAAATTAAGTTCTACAAATATGTATTGTGTTTTTAAATTACGAATCTTTTGTCCCAATATAAATATGATTTGTATAATAATAAAAATATATATGCATCTACAACCTTTATTGCATAGTGCTTGCGTGTGCTTTTTGCAGGCTCAAATATATGAAAAAGACTGAGGGGCTAAAAGGAACCTTTGTTTGAACCACAAATTGTTTGATCATCTATAAGTATGGTGGTAGAAAAAATAAATACTTGGTAACGTGAATTACATTACTATAAATCTTTTTTAGCCCCCCATATCCATATTATCTAGAAAAAAGGCATTCTGTGTACTCTTAACTTCGGCAAGTGACGGTATATCATCGATGTTGCTGTGTAATAATCCAACTATTCAATTTTGAATCACTATTTTAATGTTATTCTTTTACTTTTTACATAATCCAAATTTTCTAATATTCGGCTTTTATATCGAGTTGTTACGAACAGTCACTTGCATTGATCTTTATATTAAATGTTATTTTCTTATAAAATGTTTTCATAGGAGTTCATTTCCTTTCCAAACAAGCCGATCTAAGTATGAATTGATATATTATTATAGGCATTGAACAATTGTTACCTATACAAATAATTAATTTTATTAATTCACTAAATCGATTTCATATCTCAATATATATTTTTATTATTCTAACTTTTATTTAAATGTGATTTAGAATTTGGTTTCGCGATGGAGGTTTACGGGCGATTTGTGTACGTCAAATTATAAATATTAAAAAACCTAATCACAATTTTTATAGATCAATGAATTTTGAAAGAAATTGTAAATGATCGTAATCGTCAGTGAAGTCTGTATTGTTTTTTTTTTAATAAGAACACAATTTGCCCGTTCCCTCACATGCTAATCTACTCTACTTCCTTACTATCTAAGTGCAATATTTTACATTTATTGGAATTTTAAACTATAACCTTTATAAAATTATCATGTATCATAACTAACATACGTAATATTTCTCTGCTTGAATGCAAACTTAACATGTGCCGGAAGCACGCGAGGGTGGGTATATACCAACGACAATACAGCAAATGATTATTCTATTCTCTATTCATTTCAATCCATGCTTAGACAGGAACACAGCATTTCATTGTTGTCAAAGTTAATTATAACGGACAATGTAATTTCCTCCGCCATTGGTGTCAATGTTCACTTGATATAAACTCACCCTTTGATTCATATGCAATATATATTCAACCATAAAAAAAATAAATTTCTCGTAATGCCCCAACTATTATTTGTATATTTATAACCAGGAATCTCTGGGAAATATATATTTTCTTTTCAGGCAATTTATTTGTTGAATTTATTGCTGCGTTTCACTTTCAACGTTCCGTTTGCACCTACGAGTTATTATCTGGGAATAAATTGCGACGTGGGCTAAAATATTTTCTAAAAAAAATACGTCATCTAGGCTACTTTACCTTATATTTCGGTTCAAATAAAAAGAACCTTGTTACAGTATCTCATCTATTCTTAAGTAACTTCTTACGTTTTCTACTTTAATAGTGTTTACTAAGATATTGAGCATGTTTAGACGTAATTATATGTTCCCCATCGGCTTGTACCGTTTGCGGTTCGTATATTATTCTTTCCACGTAATATTATCATATAAAAAAACAACCATACGTCTCTTATGATCACTGAACATAATACAACCAAATTGACATTATTTTAACAGTAACTTTTATGGGCTGACTACTATAGAAAACGGTTCAACTAGCGATACTCACTATATTATTTGAGACGTTAATTGCAGGCTGTTTCAATATTTTAATAACAATTGTTATTAATATTGGTACTATGTATTTTTTAGAGAGTGAGATAGATCTTAATAATCTCATAGTTCAATGTCAAATAAGACATCGTGAAGTATCATAATTAAATATGAATTTATAGTACTTCCGGCGAGACTGTGTTTTCACTTGACCTTCGAATTGTTTCCGTGCAAGCCTCCGAGACAATTGCTAAAATTTCCAAATCCTTAATAAGTTCCTTATAAATGTTTTATAATAAATTAAAATTCACAGCACTATTACTTGTACACACTTTACTTCAATCACTTTTATACTCACAGACAATTTATGTACATTTTCTTTATATCTAAAGGGATTTTCATTTAGTTTACGACGTATAAGCATGTATAGAAATAAATACATTTTGATGTTTCAACCACAAGCTATTTAGATCTATGGAAATTCCATTCTGAGGGCGCGTCTGGACGACTAAACTTATCAAATTTTAAACAGTACATGAAAACTATGGATCAATGCAAATTATATGCTAAATTTAATACTAACGGTAAGGAGTGTTCTATGTTATGTGAGATTAGAAACAATATTATGACATTTATACGTAGCTACGAAAATTATTTTACTTAATTTCTACACATATATATATAAATGCAACGTTATTTTTTAAACAAAATAACGATGCGTTTATAGTTGTTACAAACTAAGTATATTTTGTTTTAAAAAGGTTAAACTATGGCCTACTAACAAACATTTATTACCTGAGAAATCATCTCGTTTAACTAAAGCTGGATCTTATTTAAATTACAGAATAAGAACTAGAAATTAAAAATCAATATTAAGATTGAAATTCAAACATCGTCCTCTACAATGAACATTCACATCAACTTATTTAATAACATAGAAAAATATTGTCAAAAAGGAACAGACTTTTGAAGTTAACATTCCAATTACATTAGTCTGAAAGAATTATGATGCAAAAAAGTAATAGATCCGAATCGATATAGTCTTTCATTTTTATTAAGGCGAACGAGCATACAGTTCACTTACTAACAATAAGCGATTTCTGTCACCCACGGATACCTTCAAGATCAGTAGATCTAGAAGACGCGTTGCCAACCTTAAGGCCTCAGCCATATTACATCATGTGTAATTTTTAGTGACTTTCTGCTAGCGGCCTTATTTATTTTTATTTCGAGGATTCGGAAATTCATAGTCTGAAATCGAAACGTGCACAGCACTTCACACGTCTTTTCTATGTATGAACGGATACATATATGTTAGTATTGCACATATCCCACTACATAATAATAATACCTAAATTTTTAAATCTCATTGAAAAAGAACAACAAATGGAGTGATTGTATTGTTGTCAATAAAAGGTTCTTAGTTATTTAATAACACTCGTTTAGCGGTTAAATGATTTATCGTCGAAGCTTAGTCAAAATTTATAAAGTCTTACAGAATGATAGATCAAAAAGTTCAGAAACATATTTCGTCGACTGAATAAGAAATGTGTGAAGATAATATTATATTCCGGAACTGAGCATTTGAAATACTTCAGACTTTGAAACTTTCCCTTCTGTAAAGTAACAGTTCAAGATGGACAAGCAATATTTTTAAATAGACGTTGGCAAAAACTTTTGAAGCTTTATTTTTAAAGTTCGACTGACCTTTTATAGTCAAAAAATTAAACATCGTTTTACGGCCTACGTACAAATTAAGAAAAAATACGTAATAATGAGATTTTATTACAATATAAGTTTGTTTTCAATATTGATTCTTGTAAATGATTATCATTATTGTTAGTATAATTTTCTTTATCCAGGTACGTTCTTGGAACTTTTCTCGATAATTTCTATAACGAGCTGTCAAGCTCAAACTTCTGTTCCTGTAGAAGTATCTGCAAGTGTCATTAGAGAGAAATGAGTGACTGTACAATTGAAAAAATGTTTCGTATGATAAAGGATTATTATTGGTTTAAATGATCTTTAATATTGCCAGGTTATTAATAATTAAATTTAACGTGAATCGAAAAATGTATTTTTTGTATTTCTATATTATGAACACCGTGACAGATGGTTAAAACGTTTGTTTTCTCACCTAGTTAAATTTCATCTATCTTGTAGATAAATAAAAGTAAAGCTTATATACGTAGGATAGATGAAATTAATCTCTATTTCCCTTAGTCACGTCATTAGGTACTTGGGAACGACTACAGAGATTTTATTCATAATCTTATTAAGTTTTATAATGTTTTTAAAATTAAGACAAATATAATATTTTAGAAAACTGAACGATTATTTAAATTTAGCTTTTGGGAGAAAAATCAAGGCGAAACCGCGCGACACTGATAGTTAGTAGTATGGATTTAACTTTTATTTCCGCACAAAATCTATTACTTTTTTGCATCGAAGGTTTTAGAAAAACAGATTTATAATCTAAGCACATTGGAGAAGGTGAACTGTGCACTAGAATTTTAATATTGTGTTAACAGTGTATAATTTTTAAATATAACTAAACTATTTTATTCATAATATAAATAAAATATTTTTTACATATAAAACTGGAATAATCATATTGATTATCCCATAGTACATTATGTTATGTATAATATTTACAATTCACCTTATTAGTATACCCGTGGTCATTTTAACTCCGAGTTCTTGCGTGTCGTCATTTTATCATGCTCTGTTTTTTTTTTGCTTTTTTTTGTAATTTTCTACATAACTTTCAATGACATTATTGAATCTAAGTCAGGTATCATTTAGGAGGCACTAACTTTACTTCACGGTTAAATTTATTTATACACTTAACCGATTTTTTTTCAATAAAAATTATCATATTAATACATCAAATAAGTTTAATAGTTCACTAAAAGTTATTTTACTTAATTAAATTGAAATAGAATATCGACATGAATAACATTTAATTAAATAAGTGAATCTATTGCTACTAATTCATGTATTAATAATTAAATACATCTTACGTAAACTATGATACTATACATCAACAAGTCTACATAAAATTTTTGTATAGATTGACATAAATGCTACTTAAAACGAATTAAATTCTGTTTATTTTCGGTGCCACTTACATCATAAACGAAGATATATTGTGATACATTTCATAAGGATAATGTGCTAAGTATTCGAGTTTAGGTACTATAAGAATTAATAATTAATACATCGTTTGGCCAAAATTGTTGTTTGTAAATCGTCGTTTAATACCGTATTAGCGCCGTGTTTCCTTTTTGTTTTCGTTCAATGTTCTTCACCGAGGAGTACCAAGTCGTCAGCAACAACATCAGAAACATGCAGGTATATGATCCAGTACATTAGATTGAAGCAGACAAAGCACACGGGGAAAACAATGCGAGAATATTTGTCGATGTCAGATGGAGTCGTGCCCAGCAGTTTGTTGATGCTCTGGAAAATTTTTCCAACTTAACTTTTTTAATTGTTGGTCAAAAATCGTCAATTGCAATTGGACTTCGCTTTGACGCACATTCGCATTGCAACTCAACACAATCGCTTTGCTACACATAGGAATATGACATTGGTTGAAACGTCAACTTACCTTTGAAGCTTGTAATAGATGCGGCGGTATTTCTTCCTCTGGTTGTGGTGCTGGTGGGACTGGGGCCGGAGGAGCTCGAGCGCCGTTGATGGTATTCTCATGTGTCACTCCCTTAGAATACGCTTTTGTGTCGTGGACCTTGAATCGGACCTCCTGTGTGTGAGGGTTATACGACTAAATTCAGAGAGGTAGTATTGAGTTCTAGGTGATATAGTTCATGTTTTTAATAATCACATTAAAATACGCACCGATGATCGACTTGGAGGCGCTGGTCTTGAAAGTGTGCTTGTTCGAGGTGGTGGCAACGGCTCAGCAGTTCCAGGAGGACCGTCCAGGTGCATTTTCTTCTCGGCAGCCATTTTTTGAACAGCGGTAAATCGTTGCTTCCTCATCTGTATCCTTTTAGCCATGTAGCCAACAGTAGCGTATTCTAGAAGAGATACATTTAATATCATCATCTGCATCCACAAGACGATCGCATAGCATTATCGCTTAATTGATATCGAAACTTTTATTGCCTTTCATGAGTTATTAAAAGACTTTTAATTTAAATATTATTCCAGTCAAGAACGACATAGGTAAGTTTACTGAGTAATGAACGCGTCGTATATAATTTTTGTTACCTAAAAGACTAGCGAAGACCATAACGAAGCAGGTACCCAGGTAAACATCTATGGATTTGACATACGAAATCTTGGGCAGAGCGGCATTGGTCGAGGACATGAGAGTTGTCATTGTCAGCACAGTGGTCACGCCAAGAGAAACACGAGCGGGGGTCGCATTTCGGTTCAACCAAAAGGAAACCCATGATATGATCACAATCAAGCCAGATGGAATATATATTTGGATCAAATAATATCCCATTGAACGAACAAATTGGATTTCACAAGCCAAACGCGAGTAATTTCCTGCAATAAAATGATTATTATTAAGGTATATTCATCCGATTGTGTAAAATTGTACTATAAAAAAACAAAAAAAAAATCTTAAAGAGCATGAGAAACGAATTTAAATGATCCGAACAATAGTGAAGTCGAATCAAGCAATCAACATGCAAGTGGTTATTGTAATAAACCATTAAGAAATAGAAGAGGCTCATTCTTCGTCACAATGGTATATTTATACGGTTTGATTGAGTGCCATGTACCTGTTGTGAGGGAGATTTCCATAGCTCGTTGACGGTGACCCAGCACCTTGAACTGCGGCAAGGACACTTCACTGGATACGCCTACGGAGTTGGGGCCTTCGTTCCACTTATATCGGATGTCCCGCATGGTGTAGCCAACTGTACCATGCAGAGATATGAAACGATAAAATAAGCACCCATCGCACTGGGTTTTTAGTAAACTCGTAGTATGAATGAGCCATCTACCAAAGCGAATAGTTTGAAGTGATAATGGTAAAAATGTATGACAAAAATTGGAAAGCGTTTTTTTCATCTACCAGCATCATGGATCTGTATATCCATAACAGTGTATCGTAATTAGAATTATAACAGTGAGATTGTTGTCATAGATATTATAACTTTGGTAAAGCGCAATAGTATAGTTTAGTTCTGTATTTGTTTTAACGTGAATTAAATGTCCGATCGTAAAACTTACAACTTTCGATTTCTATGTTGCATAGTTGTCGATCCATAGGGAAGTACTGTAGATCCATTGGGCACGACGCTGTGATTGTCAATCTAAAATAAATATTATTATATACAGCAATGTACTGTTAGTACGAAACTAGGACATATTTGCGTTTCTGTCGCAAGTAACAGAGTTATAAGTAGCCTGCTTCTCGATTTACTTGTTTATGCAAAATGTTTATCGTTTGCTCCAAATTTGTGCAAGAGAAAACAAACAAAATGTCTGCTTGGAATACTAATATGTACTATTTCTGTTTACATATGCTAATAAATTTGCGAATAAGCATAGTTATTGAAGAAAATAAACTAGATAAGTTAAGTTTGAATATACCTTACGTATAGAATGCTAACCTTATACTTCGTGTGATAGATCCAGAGTGATGGATACGAATAAATTCATTGCTTGTTGTAGCAATATGGAAATAAGATTGCTTTTCGTTTACGAAAAACGTATCGGGCACCCATATGTTTCTAATAAATTCAGATCCAACTGATAATGTTTCAACACCCGGACGCTTCTTGTACGCGAGTCGTGGGTCTGTCCAGAATTGTCTGAAGTAGAAATCCAACGTGAAGTCCTGAAACATTATATACGTTCAAGAAAATATTCATGTGCATTTGTTGACACATTAAATGCAACCCGGCAATTGTGCTTTCGAAAGAAAAATGTGTAAATGCCTTTTTAAGGGAGACGTTTCATGATTAACAAAATAATAGTTACCAATAACGCAATAGAACAAAGATAAGGTGCGATTTATTACAATATTTTTCTTTAGTTCCTTATTAAAACATGTATTGAAGATCTCTGGTTTTTTGGTCAACCTGTACATCCATAAATGCTCTTGATTGCAAATCCAAAGACTTACGGTAAACTTTTGTCAGTAGATTGTAATATTTGGTCATTTCGAAAACTGACTATTAATATTTTCAAGTATATTTGTTGATTTCTATGCGTTATTATAAGCTCAGTAAAAAAGAAACGTATCCTTTATTTTAAAAGTGGAATTTAGTGCCTCATTTTAATTACCGAGGTGCATATTGTGCGTTTTTATAAATATTATGTTGCAGACATTATTGTATAATATTATAACTACAAGGCAGCTCATTAGTCACAAAAAGTTATCTTTATACATTTTCCTTTTTTAATACTGTGTCATCAAAGATATTATTAATGCATAACAAGTCGGCTGTTGTTAAAAGTGAGAAAGGAGGACAGTTAGAATATCTTTTTATAAAATTCTCTGCCCGGCGTCTGCAATATAAAATTATAAAAAAACACAAACATCATATTTTTATTTTACATTGAATTATATCAAAAGTACATGTAATGTGAATCCATTTTTATATAGAAGTTTTGTTTTGTCAAGTAAATAATATAAATAAAGTCATGATATAGCTCGCAAAATATTTATTACATGTACTTTCTTTTACAGCCTGTTAACTATAATTATGGTCACGTCTCAATGTGACTTTGTCTATGTAGTCCCCTTGATTTGGTTTCCACTAGGGGTCACATACCCTGGTCACAGTTAGACGGTGTAATTTGGAACCGTTATCAAGGGTGAAACATTAGCGGCACTTTGAACAAAAAATACAATCGCGATTGTGTCAACATTCTTAAATGCTTTATCGTCGCGGCTCAGGATTGTAATTACGCAAGGTCGAGAGGCGGAACAAAAAACTTAATCGTCACAAAATAAATAAAACGTAATATAAACATTTATCTTCATCGAAATAAACAAAATTCTTAGAATAAATAATTATTGAAAAGTTCCCACGTCCAACTGGAACTCACGGACAACATTACAAACATTAAATACATTCATAGCAAGACTACTAAAAGTAAGAAAATTGCGAGTGGCGAATTTGAGGTGTAAACGCCAATCTGGGAGACAATAGTAAGAAACCCACAGACACAACAAATACCTACTCAAAAACATAAAAAGCTTTAAAACAAAATAACAACAATGGAGCAACCACAGAGTCTTGCTTGGAGGGATGCTTAGTTAGCAGATTACATTTTTGTCTTTATGACACACCTGGAAGGTAACACTACTTTGCTCAATTACTTCTGAATTTACTTATGTATAAAATATATTGAAATTTTGGTAGTGTATAACCCTCCAGGAGGTCTGCTCCTATACGCCGGCATGCTCGCAGCCTCGTGTCTAGGGCTGTTCGGACTTTCGACGCAGGGCCGAAGCCGAGACAAGCGTGAGCTGACAGGGACGAGTACCATGAGCACTTCGGAGACGGAGCTGATAGACAGCACATACATGGTGACGCCCACCTCCACTGGCGGACCTGCAATCAAGCCCAATTGTGAGTCGAGCGCGCATGCGCGAGTGAAAACCAAACCAAAGGATGATCCGGGGACCCTCATTCGAAAACGGACTAGATCCGAATCGAAAAAGAGTAAGCCTAACTCTTCAGTGAACGTGACCATCTACGTAAAAGTAGTCTCTTAAATACCATTTTCACTTCAGATAGAGAACTGATGGACAGCACGTACATGGTGACCCCAACGTCCACTGGTGGTCCTGAAATTTTATTTCATTTACTTCATCATTTACCAAACCTGAAATGAAAGGCTCTGAAACCCACAACGTGTTACACGGTTACTAGATCTTCGCTTTGTTGCATTCGTAATAGGGTAGTGTTACGATGCCTCTAAGTGAAACACTTGTGAATAATAGATACCGCATCCATACTGATTAACACATGTTATATTCATCTTTGCTCGGTGAACGTTGAAATTGATTTTTTAATGGTTTAAATAACACACTATCGCCCGATGAAATAGGATATTGGTCTATGATACTATTACTATTTTAATAGATACAAACTGTTTATTTGTAATATTAAATTGATTTCTTAATGCATATGGAATTAAGTAATTAAAAAACACAGCACTAATAACTAGAACACAACAACAATTATTTTTTCTGTCTGTTTGCTCTGGCTTATCACCGAAATGATTGAATCCATTTCGACCAGACTTTTACTGGCAGGTAATATGTGTACATACAATGATCGCGGGTGAAAACCCGGGCCACTACTATAACGTATACGTAAGTGACATTATAAAAAGTTATATAATAACAAATAATACTACTAATTAAAATAATAAACGATTCCCTGAAAAAATATTGTGATAAAAATATAATATTATCTATCAATTCCAAATTAGATTAGCGTCTATATAAAAAAGCAATACGCTAAATTAAATCTACCAATCATATAATTATGTCGCTCACAGTAATAATATTAATTTTGAAATTAATATCAGATAAGGAAAATGTGAAAATTGTTTTTTTTTTATATTATCAAATAAATGCGTCTATTATGTCATAAAAACTGTAAATAGTACTATTGTTATTATAATTTTATTTATACGGGATAAACCACTAAAGCAATCATGAGGCAAATCGAAAAATTTCAAAACTGAAAAATATATTGAATATCATATCAGAAAATCTTGTTCATGTTTTGTGGAGCAACTGGACTATTTTACCATCAATACAGTCTTAAGTTAACAACAAATGCCAGTACAAACAATTATTACAGCCAAATTTCCTTAAAAATTCGTAATTCTCAAACAAGGACTTACCTGAAATTCAAGGTATTCAAAAAGATCCTTCAAGATTCTCTTTTCAAAATGAACCATGTTTTATAATATTTAATGAGCCTATGAATAGACTTGTTCGGAAATTATAAATTAAATATATTTAAAAAGTTCTTTTATACACTGTTATATAATAATTTATATATTAAACTACTTGTGTTATTGCTTATATTGACCAGATGTTAGAAATAAGTACAAAGTTCGCTTGTCAGAAAATATCTTGGATATTATGAAATTTTCGAAGTGTATTTATAGTGTCGCTTCAGTGTTTAATTGTCCAAAGTATAAATTATTTGAAAATAATTTTTATTGCATTATATTAATCTATAAATTTTTAGTAATATTCAATTAATCTATTTATTTTATTTTGATACATACTTGTTCAAATTCCATAATTTTTATTTTTTAAAGCAGACATGTTATCGGTTGCATTCAATGTGCATTGAAAACACCAATCCGTGTCCGTGACGTTACCTATTTGTGTTATTCAAATAATTTAAAACGTAAGTTTGTAAATTTAACAAATAAGCAAGTTGATATGAAATATTTTACTAAATCCATTTCCGTAATTTTCAAATATTACAATTATTAAAGATAAGGTATTGATAAATTAAACTTTTAACTCATAAATAAAATTTTGTATACATTAAACAGATCTCTGAAATTCGGTTATTGATTAAAAAAAATACGTATAATGCCACGATTTTTTACGTCTACTAAAAATTCTGTACAAAACAACATTCTTCACAAAAGCATAAATTAATTATTGGCATCCAAAAATGTTTTATTCTGAATAAGAGGTCTTTATTTAATATTCGATTTGTGAACAATTATATACAAGCTGCAATGTAAACTTTAGTGTCGAAACTTTACATACAAAAACCGGTATGCGGATTCCTAAAACATTCTAATTAGTCCCGTCTTGTATTAAAGACATAAGATGTCAACTATACGGCTGTTTTCCTTTTTTTTAGAACACGAACGTTGCTAGCCTTAATGGCCTTCACAACTGTAGATTGTATTTCTCCAGAATCTTATAGAACATACCTTCATGAAAGTTACTTAAAGCTTTTAAAGCTTGCAAGCGAAACTGAAATTTCGGAAGATGAAGATCACTCACCGCCATAATTGGGTCTCACTCTTTTATCGTAGCTGACACTCAGGGAGTCCAAAATAGCAGAGATGTTGACGTCTCCGAACATTCCACCTCCGCCCGCGCCCCTGCCGACAATATTTTAAATTACACATCTAATATTTGTAGACGACAATTATTTGCTGATCAAAAATAAGAACACACGTCAACGAACGTTCCTATATATATGGTGAAGAGTTCGATGATGAGATGGTCGAAAGGGCAATCTCAGGAGTTACTGTTTTAATTAAATAATTCTTTCAGTATTAGATAACCTATTTATCGAGGAAGACTAAAGGTTAAAGCATTATGTTACGATCAATAGGAGTGGAGGTTCAATGAGAAATGTCACAAAAACGAGGGAAAATTTATTCCTTTTGAAAGCTTCTCTGGCGTGCGCTGAGTAAACGGTTTAAGATATGGAAATATGTGTAAAGGAATTGGTCCTCTTAAAAAATCTTGTTAAGGATGTGTTTATCTGTTAAGATTGGCTCACGATAATCCATTTGTTGAACCAAATCATTTTTTGTAGAAGGCAGCACACGCTATTAATAATAATTAAATATGTCTAACTTTCACGGTGTGCGTTCTACCAATTTTGTAATAGTTGCCATATTAGTATGTTATCTTATAAGACTCAGACGAAGACGCAAGGGTCAGTTAGTTAATGATAAATTTGATAAAAAATTATTAGAGCCCATATGCAGTACCAGTTGTTTACAATATTTTATAAGAGCACTAAATAATGTTCCATGAATACGAAACATGATGTGACCTTTATATGAAAATACGAGGCAATATTGAAGAAAATCCCCAGTTGACTTAACTTATCTATTGCTATTAAAATTCTAACAGGAGTCACGTTCTCGGGATCTCCAATTGATTTGATACTGAACGGAAATTAAGCTAGAATTACTTTCCTTGCCCTAGATATAATAGTTAGCATTTAATTTTTCTTTTTCTTTTATTATTTCTTAGCAATGAACGGTTGATTTAATTATTGGTTGAATTATTTTTTCTAAGCCATAATAAGATTATTTCTGTCTTCATTCTCATTTTTCGTGTAGGTGGTATTGGATTAAAAATTAATTATTAATCAGAAATTTCTACTCGAACAAAAGGTTTAATAGATAAGGTGTAACAGGATTATTGATAGTTATTAATGTCCTGTGAATTACTTTTTGTGTCAATTATACCTGGTTTAACTAATAAATGAACAAATTAATCGGCTACCATTAGAATTTTGTTTCACTTTCACTGTTATAATTGTTAAGCTTATTTTTAAGCAAACTTTGAAAGCCTTTTATAACTTTCCTTGAAACTAATTTTAAATAATCTAACATTTATGTATACCATGCAATAAATATTCGTGATATTAAAAGAGTTTGACCTCAAAAATATATTTAATATTTACTAGCGGCTAGTAACAGAATCTGATACTGATATTATCTCGATAAACAACAAGAACGGCAATAAATTTCTATTAGATAAAACAGTTGAATGTCACAAATGATTCTATTCTTGAAGTAGAGTTGGAATGCTCAAAGTATTTGTGCTATTTACATTGTAACTTATAATGCTGTAAGCCTTTGAAGCCTGTTAGCGTATATCTTTTAAGAAATATTCTTTTAACAATAAGTGTTTTATAAATTGCCTAAGGCCTATACAGAAAC
>JAOSYY010000008.1:4151152-4174778 GCA_025727935.1 Hebomoia glaucippe | reverse complement strand
CCCCCAATTTTCACCCCTCTACAGTCAACCCCTAAATATTTATGTGGCAAAACGACGTTTGCGGGGACAGCTAGTATCTTATAAATTCTTTTATCTTAATATATATATATTTCTTCTGTCCGTGTATTTGTCATTAAACTCCTTCCCAACGGCTGGACGAATTTTCATGATCTTTTTGTGCGTGTTTAAGGGGGTTCAAGAATGATATAGATTTACAATTTGATCCACAAGAAAATGATATTTTAATGTTTCTTTATATTTGTAAATAGTTGTGGATTTCTGAAGGTTTTATCCGGCAGACTGCACTAACATAGCAGTATCAAATATTCTATATTGTAATAATTTTCATGAAAATAGTCCAGATATTTTCAGCTTATTTAAAAAAAAATCTAATTAAAGATGTGTGAACGGGTAACAGCTGACGACTCCCCTAGTATACATAAAATATTCATATACATTACTACTTGCTGCATTAATATACTATTAATAAAAGAAACGGTTCCCACGAGGCAATTGACTTCTTTTTCCGTTGTGATACCAAACGGCCACATTCTTGACCGATAACCAAAAGTATCTAATCAATTGATAAGACTTCAATGGGCTTAGTCAAAAAGTTATTTTGATATTTTAAAAAAGCCTCCGAGTCCTCCAAACAGTTCGATTCATGAGCCTTAGTAATATTCTTTAAAGAAGACGCATTGTCAAATTTATACGTATTTTTAATAATTTAACATATTTTTATGTTTTATGTATTCTTGAATGTAGTAATATCATTTGTATGTGCATACATAAACATTTACAGAGCTGCTACGACCTATTCAAAGCAACCAATTCACCCAAGAATCGGATCAATAACGCTCGTTGTCCTAATTGTCTCTGATACCTCACTTGTACAGTGTTAATATGGTAAATTTCTGCTTCCATGCATTATTATTCCAAGGCGACAACATAATTATTTGCAGTTGATTCACACGTGCGGTATTACGAAGCCATAAAAAGGTTTTCATTTATTATTAAAACTAAAGCCGCTTTGTTACTTGCCAGTAAAAGAAATTAAGAGCGCTGGTACAATATAATAGAATAGCGTTGGTATTAGTGTTATCAGATTGTAGGAAAGAAAATCAAATCGAGTGTTAGGTAGAACTGACTATTTCTGATGAGAATGAAAAATATTTTTTTTTAGGTACCTGACGTTCTATCACAAGTTTAAGAATTTTATTATCAACCTGAAATTGTTAGAGCCACAAAAATCAATTCTTGGTTTTATTTAAAAATTTAGAACTACGAGAATACAGGATGAATGAACAACACTTACTGCGAACGATTTTTGAACAAAACTAGTGTATTTTGCAGTATTTTTTCAATTTCAGAAAACTTTTTAGCCGCCGATGAAAAGTTCGTATTTTGAGGCTTGAAGCAAATATATTTTCCGTCGAAATGTACGAGCGGCAGTCTGATATGAACATTGATTAAGAAGGGAGGTGGAGGTGGCAATTTGCTTCCGAGTTTAATATCCAACACTTAGATATAGAAGAAAGCAGATACAATACCGGTTGCGTTTTCTTACGTGAACTTTCTGCCTGTTTTACACATTGTATTTACTCACTATTTAACTGAGACAGCAAGATGATTTTTAACTATATCAGGGTGATGGTAGTATCCTTCAACTACATTAAAATCGATTTAAAACTCACTAATGATTATGAGGCGTTTTATACATCTAGAATAATATAAAATAAATAACACTGTTAGTTTTTCTGCGCTCCATGACTTCAGCCGTTCGAAACAGCGTGGCTTAACTGAACACGTCGATACAAGCCCATAGAAATTTTACTGTATGGAAATATGAACCTTTGCGTCGCTCAAACTCGTTTGAAAGTACAAAATAATCTAGTAAGCGATTTATTTTTATATACAAGACGTAGATTTCTATTTTTAATTGGTTTTTAGAGAGTTTAAGATTTATAAAAATACTGTCATATAATCGTTTTTATTATAGTATTTCCAGACATAAACAGAAAATGAAATTCCTATCCGCCTTTGACGGTACTATAAAAAATACTTCAACTTCGAAATAATTACTATTTTAATTGCGGCCAAGTATGAATTTATGTTTAACATATGCATCACTATTATTCAGCACAACAGAGAATTCATAATAAAAACATAATACTACAATTATAAAAGTAGGTGAAGTAGCCTGAATTTTTTAGTATGCAAAACGAGATTTTCTCAAAGCGAGTGAGTTGCCTCGTAAGATGAACAATCGACGTCTCCCCGAAACCATTGCGCCGGCGTAATGACGTACCCATATGTACCCCACCTCCCTTACAGTTCACCACGTGCTCTTACGTAATACTAAAATCACCAAAATTTCGCTTTTGTTCTAAACTCCTTTAGAAACTTCTCTGAATTTCCGTTTCACGGACTGCCTTTCGTAGCAGGAAAGGCTGCGAAGTGCAATGCGCGTTTCAACCTCAGTTTATGAATTTATTATTAAAATCGAAGTCATAGTTAAGTTAATTTAGGTCATTAAATTTATTTAAAGACTATATGTACCCATCTACTAATAAAAAAAAACGTCGAAAATTTATGAATAATCATAATCCAACATTAACTTCTAATAATTTATGTAAAATACATCTTTATCAAATAGATTACTTTCAGTTAACATAAATTGGAACGTATTTAAACTCATACTTGAAGCAGACAGGCAGTAGGCTATCATAAAAATATTTTTAATTGCAATACTAATTACAGATTATTTTTCTTCTTATGGTACCTCTCCAACTACTGGAGGTTGGCTGTCAACATATCGAATGTATGCCTGGGTTTTGTTCGATTTTTTCTACAGCCAACCCCTCTCTTGCCGGCTGTTTTATAGGCATATCATTTAGTATCTTACATGACCAATGTAAGCAAATTTTTCTCGTTTGACTGTTAGGAACCTAGCAGATTTTTTATTCACTCGTCTGAGAATCGATACCGAACATATAATCAAGATAATTATACAAAGTTTTCGTTTATCCACTATGTAGTACTAAACCTAATATTACGTATTTAAGTGATTTAATTACACGCGGCTTACAAATACGAATCTCCAAACTTAGTATTAAGTATCAATAATATATCCCAAATATTCTATGGCAAAGTTCGGAAAGACGCTGTAGACTGAAACATCGCCAGAAATCAATATTTAACAGACTGTTTCATTATAAATTTCGATTAAAATATGTACGATTTAAATTCCAGTATATATGAATTTTTAAAAACTACAATTATGCCGCAGAAGGAACTAAAACATTTTAAAGTGAGAATATTTTTAAACCTTTCTTTCAACGTAAATCTGAATTCTAAGCTTAGAAATGAATTCGTGGAATTTACACTAACAGTGCGCCACATATCATTTGGACTTAAACGCAATGGTTCTATTTGGCCTGGTTCAGTTACAAAATGGCATCCAGCCAGGTGACTATACAGATGTGAGTGCCAGCTACGTTATTTGATAACAGCCTCAATTAATCACGCCGCTTTTTGCCGTTGAAAAACTGTAATCTCTTATGGATAGTGCGGTTTGGTTTTTATTGCAGGAAATTAGCTTTTCCTTTATAAAATTCGAAAACTTCCAGGTATTTTAATTGCTTGAAGACAATTAAAAGTTTTTCTATCCTAAGCTATACATAAAATAAAAATGCAACTGATCACTGTCTGTATAAAAAATGTTATTGGCAGACATTCTTATCATAATAGAACACAAAATAAAGATTTTTTTGTTTGCTTGTCTGTGCGTTTGTGTGGATTTCTCAGAAGCAGTTCAATTGATTTGAATGCGGGTTTCACTATAGAGTTATAGCAAACTCCACTTGACAGTTAGTGTTTATTTTATTTCAACCAGTTCTTAAATAAAAAAAATTATAATCATTTAAAGAATCGCGATAAAAATTCGTTTTACAAAACGCTATTACATCATTATTTACGCACATTGGCTGAACGATAATGAACAATATATTATGTATACTAACATTATAAAGCTGAAGTGTTTGATAGTACATGTATCGAAATAATTAGGGATCCTTGCTAAAGTTCCAATAATGTAACTCAAGGCGTAAACCAGTTATTTATATATTATAAAAAAATTAATTCCAAATCCATAAATTTAATTTCAAATTTGGAACTCTTTGCTTCAGTCTAGCCTAAAGACAGATTCGTTTATAAAAACCTAGACAGAACTCCCTTTTTTTTAACAAAACCGCATACAACGATTATATTCACATCATTTGAAATCTAACAAGCAGTACAATTGTATTGCATTTTCTGCCTGCTACAATGTCTAGACATGAGATAGACACAAACGACTTACTCTACTTACATCCTTATAGACAACAACCCGCGTAACTTCATTCAAGAACTTTATCGACCTAGAATCTAATTTTATAAATGCCAAAGTTACACACATACAAGTATAAATTGTTTCCAACTAGACTTATATTATTTTCGATTAAGTTTTTGTAACGTACAGAACTTATTCAATTTGTTTAATGATTTAGGTTGAACTACTAATTGCTGAATTCTCTCCTGGATGTATTGCAAGGTTCTTTTAACTGCGGTAATTACATTGGAAAAACGCTAATTGCTTTTTAGATGCAGCTATTACGAGGCAAATATTTTTAAGTGAACCGTTACGACTCCTTAATGAATATATATTATAACGTTACTTACTTAGAAAAAAATTCAGGTCCATTTAATGTTCATTTGTCATGAACCAACAATCTCAATTATTAATTAGCTAAGCAAGCGCAACGAAAAAATAAAAACATAGTTACATAATAAAAATAAAATGGATAGAAATAAAAATGTATTTTTAATTAAACATGGAATATAAAAAAACCTCTCCACTGTATTTACGAGTATACTCAAGTAGCTGACCTAGCAAAGTCGTTTTGCCAGATAAATATATAGGGATTGTAGAGGGGTAAAGATTTGAGGTTGTATGTATTTTTATACGCTGTATCATAGAAAAATAAAAACAAATAATGTTATGTAAATAATAAAAAAAATCAGGGGTAACCCCTTAACATTTTGGGGAATGAAAAATAGATGTCCGATTCTCAGAACTACTGAATATGCATTTAAAATTTCATAAAAATCAGTCGAGCCATTTCGGAGGAGTTCATTTTCGCACACCGTGATACGAGAATTTTATATATTAGATAATTTACAGTAGCGAGAAATAAATATTTCAAAGATGAGGCCTCTGTAGCTTAGCGGTCGGATAAAGCAACCACGACTCCAGAGTACCGGGTTCGAGCCCTAGTCGGAGTGCAAGTTGCATTTCGAAATTTGTGATTTACTTTCTATGTCGGGTATGAACTGCCTGTAGCCGGATGTAAAAAACCCAGACATTTAGTAAAATGTGGTGTGAGGAATTTTCACTAAATACAAATTCAGTCAGAGTTAGGTGATAAGGTTGGAACAGCTGTATTGCGCGTTTCGACTTTAGTTTGGATTTCTGAATGCTTGAAATGACAGGAGATATCGGGAGCACATCATTCATTAATTGAGCTGTCACCTACCATGAACATAGAACATAAAGGTCATATACCTGAACACTTTGGACAGACACATTCGATTAAATTCGGACACCTCAAGATACTAACAGTCGTTGTATAAGGACTGTCAGAGTTGAAGGCGTCTGATAAACGTCACACAGGTAGTGTGCGACAGGCAAAGGCAAAGATATCTCATAATCTCTCCAAGCACTATATAGTAGATGTTTAGAATGAGACACTCATGGTTTATACATGAGGAAGGATTTAATGACATGCCAAAAGTGACATACAAGGCCATTGTGAGAGACAAAATCATAGATGGTCCACTTAAACTAATTTAGAAAATCAAATCCAGAAAATGAAATCGACGAGGCTTTAAGCAATGGGAGTATATCAAGATCGTAGCAGGTCGAAAGCCGCCTCTGGCTAATCCTAAAACACGCGTTCTATTATATATGCATGTTTTCTCATATAAACTTTATATCAAAAGACTCAATCCTTCTTAAATAAACATAGATTTTTTCACATCTTTATATAAAGTATCTCTTGGTGTAATCATAAAATGTATTCAAAGATAATAACAGAATCATTTACTTGTGTTTCTCCGCCGATTGAAGAGAAAATAAATACGTTAAACAAATAGAAAAATTGCTCGCCTTTGATAAAGTTCAGGCAATTTAGTGTGAATACAAATTGCCTGTAACCGAGGACGATATCGGAAATAGAGTAATTGTTGTGGAAATGATGCACAAGTTCAAAGGAGTAAAAGCGGCGGTTGCAACATTCTTGGAATAACTCGTGTATGCACACAATCTCGTGAATGGTTCCCGCATGTTAGGAATTTTATTCGCAATATCTGATACGGCTAACAGGCTTATAAAGTTATGACTTACATTGGAAAATTGTTATTATGAAATGTCCCGATATAAACTTATTACCTTTAATATGATTTGCATTTACCCGTTCACTTTGTTTCTTTTAAGCTTATTGAATTTTTTTTATTAAATTTTACGTTATAGCCCTTGTTTCTTATTGTCATTTCATTAACGGCCAAAATTTCTGTTAGCTGGCTAAAGTATAAGAGGCTAATCAAATGTTTGTCCATGAAACAAAATGATGTGCAATACAGAAACAGAAAGAAGGTTTTAAGGACAGTTAGATGCACTATATATTTCCTTGATAATATCACCCATACCTAACGATCTCATAAACTAAAATCTAGGTAAAGTGCCAACAGAAAAATGCCCACTAGGAAAAGCTGCACTTCCTTAGAAATGTACGAACAGAGCAAAGATCTGGGGCCCATCTGGTCTAATCCAATTTTTTTACGTCTCGTTTTTAGCCAGGTGGGGCTATTAAAACTAACCGGATGTTGGTCTAATCCAGACAAGTATTTGCTGAAAATCTTTACATATAGAGAAGTTCTTGAGCTTGTCTAAAATAAAATGATCGCACTGAAAAGCAAGTAGCAGTTACGTAACTATAAATTTTAATTTTCTATCAATGAATTGACGATAGCGTTTTATGCTTGCTTCAGTCAAGTACTCGAGATCGTGATTTTAGTTAATTAGTCCTAATCAGTCTTATACATGCATGATAGCATGCCTAAGCGTGTACAGATCATTCTCAAGGGCTCGATGGTCTAATAGAAGAATAAAGTCCTAAGAAAGTTGTCAAGCCTGTTTACTATAGAAATATTTAACTTTCTCAAAAAATATTTTTTTAATTCGTTTATAGTTAAGACAACATTATGTGAATTTTTAATTGCTAGAAATGAACCAGATCGACATAATTAAATGGCTAATGATAAATGTTGAGATACACTGTCAAATAAATCTCGTTTGTCAATCACTAATAAAAAAAGAATAACGCTCCAAAAGGATCTTGGAAGTTCAAATCTTAATCGGACCAATTCATGTCACTGTTGATAGACGAAACGTGAATGGGGAATAAAAATAAAAGCCTAACGCGTCATATCCGAAAAACCTCAAAGAACTACGTGTTCAATAATTCAGAATAAAAAGTGTGAAAAATATGTTAACATCGTATTTGACGTTTATGTATTGCATAGCTTCGAAACTGAACGCAGCTCTGGTGCAAAAGAAAAAGTCTGTAAACGATTTTCACTCGGCAAAAATTTTTCATTAAAGCATTATTCGTTCATTTCTAGAGAATGTTCAGTTTTAAAAATCCTTTATTGCACCTGCAGTGCCAAACATAGAGTGATGGGGTTTTAATAACTTGATCTTATTAATAACTTCGATCCTAAAAGTTATAGTCGTATTTTTATCAATTCGGTGGTGAGTTCATTATTATTGTTAAACTATTATAGCATGTAATCTGACCGTATTAATTTTAACAAAGATTTATGTTTATATCCAAATATTACGCAAGCGAAATTGTAAGCTAATATAAGCTTTCAATATCATGGGAACAGTGAAGAGCTTAGCAATATCGGATTTAAGGGATCGTTATCAATTTTAGTTCTAAAGATTATACATAGTTTTAATACGAATTAAAAATATATATTAATGATTTTATAACGATTTTTATAGCGTCGTGGCACCGAGCCGCTAAAATTTGACAGCCAAATAAAAAAGGGTCTTAAGGTCATATGCCGCTTAAGAACTTCGTAATTTTTTTTTTTGGAGTTAAAGTTTCTTAACGTTTTTTGTAGTTCTTTTTATATTATTATATTCGTGTAATAAAATATAATAGACTTCGTCTAAGTATTACCGTATATAGAAACGATTAAACTTATTGTCTTTTTAATGGCTATTAGGCGTTTATGCGTAAATTCATTAACCTGAGTGTTAGTATAGTTTCTTGATTTGTCCTCTTTAAGGATCGTAGAGCGTAAACATTGTTATGAAGAGTATTTTTGAACTAAATGTATTTTCGTATTCGGAATTTAAACATCTCATACCTTCAACACTTTATAACATTCCTGAATTAAAATTCTAAAATATCCTATTCTGAATCAAAGTAGAGTTCAACTTATGAACAATTTAATTGTCTAAATTAACGTTTGTCCATTTAACTGCACTTTTCAGAGTCTGCACATGAATATCCATTGTTACTGAGAAACTAAAGTCTGAGATACGATTTTCAGAATGAAAGCGAGAAATATCTAACATACTTCTGTACTATTTAACGAAACATCGTGTTTTTGTTTTCAAGGAAAACATATCATCTACTTATTTTCATAAAGAAATTACCTGACAAGATTAAACAATAAACAAGCGTTTTATACAATTTGTTTAAATATTTTTTTATGCGATAGGAAGGCAAAGGAGTATACATTTCACTTACATTAAACGATATGGGTCGTCCATGGGCACCGCCAAGATCAGTAGATTTAGACGACGCGTTGTCAACCTTAAGCCTTATTTTTATTTTGAGTATTCATACAATTAAATTTGTTATATAAATAAATCTAATTGTATGTGCGTTGTAATTAAATAACGGGTATTTACTAAATATATAAGTCTGTACGAGACCCATGAATTCGCCTTGGAGATCTTGTACCTTAACAACTTTTTAAGTTCTTTGTTGAAGATATTTAAAGGAATTAAAAAAAATCAAAATTTCAGAAAACTTAACTATCATTCAAACATCGCGGCTCTAACTTCGCTAGCGACATGCCAGGGATATTGGTACGAGACAAAACCGCGGGGCGCCGCTATAAATATAAATTATATCATTTAACTTTTTAAATTAGATTTATTTCTAATTTACAGAAACTTCAAGCCACACTTCAGTATAGTTTAGTTAGTAAGTTGGTTTCACTGAGCATTATTACTCACTAAAATGTCATACTTCAAACATCGAAATCGAAGTCAGCTTTTAAATTATAATAACCCCTTTTAATAAAAAATCATAAGCCTAATGAATGTTTTAGCGTGTGATTACTTAAAGACTATTTTTAGATATTTTTGTAATACCGACAATGCTTCGTATATACAATGTTATCTATGATTTCATATACACAAATTGATTGAAACAGACTCCAGTGCCTATCCAAAAAACTATTCCAAATTAAAATGAAAATTTAATTAGCAATTATTTTTTAATACTACCTTTTTAAACTTAAGAGTCTTGCTCATAAACATAGCTTAAAGAGGGTTTAAATCTAGTTAATAATTAACACTCATTAGTTTCCAATCATTTACAAAATTAGTTCTAATTCTCAAATCGATTCATTTCATTGGAACAAAATAACATGGAATAAGATAAACATTTCTTATCAAAACTTCATAATACTCGTTTAATAAAGGTGGAAAACGACACAATAAAAAATAATTTTCAATACAGATTTCTAAGCCACCAACGATTTCCATAACACCATTTTGTTGATTGATGAACGCGTATAATAAAAGAGTGAAATTTTTAATTTTACTCTCGGTAATATGGTCAGGTAATTTTAATTGGAAAACATTAATTACCACATATTATAACGTTAATTAAAACCGCTATGGTATTTGCATTCAATAAGCTATTAATAGACAGAATTATCTATAAATATGATTCTGTATTAAATACGAAGCGATTATTTGTCTTCAGATATTGTGAGTATCAAAGCCTTGTTAACAAGTTTTGCCTTTGAATTCGCTGGTGCCTTATTTTTATACACGATAAAGATGATTGACGTTGATTGATGATGATAATGAAAAGCTATCTGTCCGTGAAGGTCCTTTCCAAATGTATTACCATTTTGGATATAAGCAGGAATAGACAAACAAAATAAATTGTTTCCCTTATCTTCTTCTATAATATACATTTAGAAGAAATACTGTTGTTTCTGTAATGCAAAAACACTACAATTATTTAAATTTTTGGCCCATTAATTTAAAAGAATGTGCATCTTAAACTATTTATCGGATTGACATAGTGCGTTCTGCGTGAGCCCGCGAAACCTTTTGGCCTAAATATGTGCGTAGGATCAGAAAAATATTTTTTAAACTACCACCATACTAAGCATACATACCATATAAGACGCAATAAACATTAAATTTACGTTTAATGAGCAGAAATTTAATACCCCTACGTATATAATAAATATGAGTTATGTAAGTATATAAATACAATTTAGGATTAAGGTTATTCATTACAAATATATGTCATTCTTTCCGTTCTGCAAGGTTACATAAATATATCAACATTATTAATACTAATGCGTTCGAAAACGGGCTGGGTTTTCGATTATTGACTTTAATCCGAATGTTATAAATGCGGTTTGTATGTTTATTTATAATTAATACCTAAAGCATTTAAACGATTTTAGTAAATTTTAATACTAAGATAGATCAGTTACTGTACTAGCTAAGACATTGATATCTATACTTTTTATCTTATCATCCGTTTCCTAGAAGGTTTGCAGAGATATTGTTCATTTAAAAACATTGAACAATCCATTATTTTTGGAAATTTCCCCTAAAAGGGTAGGCTTATGAAGGTTGTATATAGTAATTGTCTTCATAAGTTAATAATTTAACAGGTAGTCGATCCTTACTATTAACCTCATCCCAGTAACTATTACAAATGATATACTGTTTGATTGTTACACTTTCATGTCTAAACCGCTGAATCGATTATGATTTTAATACTTTTTATTGCACTGTCCGTTTTTTTTATAGAAATATTATTAACAACAGGTAATTTAATTATTTATATTATTATTAAAATATTCCCCAAGAAGGACAGATTAAAAATATCTCCAACCGGTAATAATAAATAACAGGTTTTACGTCAGTTATTTCTGTGTCGATAGGCGGGCAGTTTGTTGCGTTAAACCAAATTAATTCGAAGCTGTCGCTAAAACCTAGTACTAACGAAAGTTCCTCATCACATTCAACAGCTTAATTTGATCATAGGCGTAGTTATTTCGCAACACAGGTTTTAAACTTAGAGAAATAAAATTAAACCAATATATCTTTCAGACAGGGCACAGAAGATTCACTTGAAGATATGTGAATGATGAGAATGAACTACGATCTATTAAGCTTGGTGGATTTCAGTATCTGTCAGAGAGGTTTTAACTGTGATAATGTATCTATTTGGAACATCATAAGGATATTTTTAACGCCCATTTTTTATACGTAAGGTGAATTAAGCAAATGAAGTCCCTATTTGTTTTGTCTTGATAAAAGTCCGTGTCTATTTCGTTATTAAAAATTATCTCACGTAGATTTGGTAACTAAAATCAAATTTTTATTTTAACTCCCAACGACAAAAGATGTTGTAAGTTTGACGTTTGTTTGTCTGTTTACCTATGATACTATGGTTCCTAAAAGAAAGGATTTTAATGAGGTTTTTTAATGCTAACATAATCGAATTTTTAGCTGTATTTTCGTGTCAAGGGTCACTTAATATTTTTAAAATTTCTTATTTCTCAGAGTTTAATTATTAGTTTTCTTAATTTTTTGAACTTCAGATATATCTATGTAAATGGTTTATCTATATACAATTATATAATAAAAGTGTAATCTCTATTTCATTAGTGACATATATAACTTAATCATTGCGTTGATATACTATGACTATTGGGGTTCCACGGCTTCGCCTGTGTTAATTTCATTTATGAAACTATTTTTATTGATAGAATAAACGCGACAAATTTAAACATTACCCAGTACAATTGACCGATAAACTTTTATTGGTTTTCAGGATTTTGTGCGGATAATTTTGTGCTAATAATTGAAGTCAACATTCAGAACACTTCTGAATGTTGACTTCAATTATTAGCCAGTGAGCGCTCGTCAAAATCTGTCTAACCGTTTCATAAGTTACGCTCAAGAAAACGACATACAAACATTTCATAAATTGTGTTTTATGCAATAACTGTAAGTATATTTTTAGACAAAATTATATTTGATATTCTCAACGACAGTTTTTTCTAATGAATTCATTTTAAGGTATTACTATAGTGACAGCAAAAAGTGTTAGCAACGTCTCTTTATTCCCCCAGTGAAAACTCGATTAACATTTTATCGTGTTAGTTGTTCAAACAGGTAAAAGCGGCCTGCGATCACAGTAAATTGGTTTTGCGAAGCGAGGACATGACACAACTTAAAATACCCAATGGTCAGGAAAATTTTAAAGCGTAGTATTATATGCAACCGATATTTTGTGGCTTTGAGGTTCTCCTTTGTCATTGACTCTTTAGTGTCATAAAATTTTTAATTTGATATTTCAATTTTGTTTCGATATAATTATCACTTTCTGAAGTTTTTACATACATTATAATGCTTGTGTAACGTGTATATGTCCTACCGTAGTTCCTTAATTGATTTGATATAGTTTTGCTTATGCAAAAATTGACTTCATCGTTATATTAAATATTATTTTCTTTTTTTGAGAATGTTTTGTCTGTAAAATACTGGATACATACAGAATGTTTGGGGACTGCTCCCGAAAACGAAGACAAGTGATAGTGCTAATGACACCTTTGATGAAGAGATGGAATAATATCCGATCAGGACTAAAAAATCATATTTTTAAAAAGTTTTATTAGCGTTATTTCGCTCCATCATGTTAGTCCAGCTGTTTTTGTTATCATGCTTCATTGCTGCTTCTTTTTTTAGGAATGTAATGATTTTTTATGAAGCTATCGTTTCATTTACCTGTACTTACAGATGATAGATGGAGTGTATATAATGCTAATGAAAAGTATAAAAATATGTCTTTTTTAATCAGGATCGATTTTTTTCCATCCCTTCATTAAAGGTGTCATTAGTACTATCACCCGTCTTCGTTTTCGGGAGCAATCCCCAAACATTCTGTATATAGCTTTTAAACTCCTAAACAATTAAGGCACTTTTGATGACTTTTTAAAGGCTGATATGATCGAGACTTGTTGGATTTTTATTATTATATATCATGATGGGAACATTTACTTCTTACCACGGTTAGAATAAAATCTTGGCGTTAAATACAGGATTTACTTTATAAATAAAAAAGAACCTCCATATATATTTTACTTGAACCTAAATCGTGAACAAGTCTTTTAAGAAATAATTTATATCTACTATTGACTTTAAACTTGTTAAAATTTAATCTGAGTTATAAGCAAGTAAATTAATTGGCAGATTTAAATGAGAATGGAAGAATTATATAACTGTAACTTCGCGTACAGTTGAATACGTTGTCCTTGATCTATGAGTTGACTAATAGTGTTTTTATTCATGTATAATTTTTATAAAGTTAGTTTGTCATCATTTTTTAATTAAATATTTTGCTTTTTCAATAACCCTTCTTTTCTCTATGAAGCCTTCATGTAAATTTCTTGATTTTAACGTTTCCGTCGGTCATAGACACCTCCAAGACCATAAATTATATTTGTTATTTTATAATGACACTCTGCTGTCTTTTTATGTTCATTTTGAATAATCGGAAATTCATAGACTAAAGGAGGAACACGAATAAATATAAGGAATATAATTCGATTTATGTATATCTGTGGCTTTCTATCTCCTAAACGAATGAACTGATTTTGAACCGCTTTTTTTTTAAGTCTCGCGTAATAGACATGATTTTAGCTTTTATTTATATCACTTAAAGCGTTTGATGTAGGACTAATATTTTTTAAAATATAAAACCAATATTTATATCGTTTTAAAAGATCAAACATTCCCCGTCAGATATTAATTAATCTCTGCTATAGTAATGTAATATATACAAGGAATTTCCTCGAGCAAGCCAGACAGATTGGCTAGACATGTGACGCCATAGTATTTTCCCTATGAACGTAATTTTCGTGAGCTTATAGTAAATTAAAATAAAAGGTAGTCTAATTTTAGCCGTGCTCTATTTATTTACCTTCAAGTCAAATATAGTTTTACAAGTTGTATCGATTGTAGTATTTGTAAACGTATCGAGAGTCGGATCAACAACACGTAGTTTATATTTGGGAATAGTATTTATAGAGAGCTTTTTTAACGTTAAGCTATTCCTAAATCAAAAAGCTTGAGAAAGTTTTTTTAATAATTTTATGCGTTATATAATTAAAAAAATGTAGATTTTTTTTTTATATTACAGGGGAGCATATGGCCCACCTCATGGGACGCGATTACTGTAGACCAAGGGCTTTAGAAGTGCGTCGCTGAACAAATGTTATTATGTTTAAAAATTATTGTAAACGTTCTGTTGTATATTAAATTCCAGCATTTTCAAAGTAATATCAAAAATAAATACAATCAGAGATTATTACAAATTTCTTGTTGATAAATGTTTTTAATGAATTATTTCTAAATCACAATAATAATATTGTACTTGATTTTGAATGACGCGGATTTTATAATTTTGAATGTTTAGAACCGGATGCATCGGTTGAAAATGAATTATGTCCCATGTTTCTGTTTTTGTTTTCAGTTTCGTCAATCTTATTTTGAATGTTATTTTACGAAAAGTATTTTGGAAGATAAGATTTAATAAAAAGTCCCGTCTTGACTTTAATATGAAGAATTGATGCCTTGGACTAACTTTCAGATTTTAAAATTGAATTCATTTCGAATTATAATTCAAATCTCTATTTGAGTTACCACTTAATAGTTGAGAGTGGCTCTTATCTTCTTGTCTAAGATAATGTCTAACTTCAGAAAGCTTTCTAAAATCTTGACTATTGAGCTTTTGTAGATGATCAAGTTGGCATTCTTATAGTAAGAACTTTGCAGAGAATTATCTTACTTATCTACGTATTTTAAGAAATTTCCAGCAACTATAATTAGTGATTGTATAAATTAACGAACTTAATCTGGATTAACATTTTCTCATTTAAATAAATTGTATCCCATAGGCGTAAACAATCTAAGGAAAATAAAAAAAGTGTTGAAGCGTTAAAAGGTAATGGATTAAAATTAATTGGTGTTTGTTGGCATTTCATATAAATTAAGATTAATTAGTTCGTTATAAAATGGAGATTTAGATTTGTTTTAATCCCTTATAAATTACAAGTGTCGTCCTCCTTTTAGTGGTTTTTAGTCCGAGAAATAATTGTCGCTATTCTTAATTCGTTTTGAAAGCCCAGATAAATAATTAGTATAAAGCTTTAGTTTAATTTCCACTGCAGTTCCACTTTAACAAGTATTACGTTGATAACGACTACTGTTGGATCTAAAATGGCAATCCGAAAAAAAATATGATGAATATGATAATAAAAAAACATTTAGAATTATCTTATATATATTGTTTATGAAATATTTTCTAACTTTAATGGTGTATTCTAATAAGCTCAGTATTTGGAAAGGAGTATCTCCCGAAATCTCATGATTAAAGATGTTGCGCATATTCTTTTAAGTAAGGCCAGTATTAAATATTAATAAACATTTTTTTTTTATCTTTTCTGGTCTGGGGTTTAAGTAAATTAATTTTTACTTAAATCCTTATTGGCTGATAATTTTTAATTTTAACAGGAGAATATCAGAGAAGTCTTCGTAATTCTTTAGAACACTATCGAAATTTCATTCCATTAATATTTAAGAAATAAAAATCTGCTGTCAGATTTTTTAAAACTTATTCTTGTTTTTGTTGTTGTTGTAGTTGGATAATGTGTAATAAATTACAGTTTCACTGTGTATTTTATTGATAAATATTTTATCAATATAGTTTTAATTTAGAATTATTTATTTATTTTGTGTAGCTTTATTATTTTATTTATGTTTTAAATTTTTTTTCGGCCCTAAAATGTTGTGTGAAAATTCTGGTTGCTCTTAAAAATAATTAAATATTTTTTAATAAATTTAAATAATTTCGCCGTGCTTCTTCCAATCTAAAAATCATAATTAAATCGTATGCGTAAATCGATCTTGGATTCGGACGATATAACGCACGCTATGGCTTTACGATGCGGTGATCGATGCGGGATGGTGCAGGTTCGGTGCGCATCAATGATGACTTAAATCATGCTGATCATGATGTCATGATGATGTTGAAATACTCACGCGGCTTGGTCGGCATGTGGCAGCCATGCTATAGCTAGCGAAAATACGATCGCGAGAAATCTCACGCTCCGCGGACGAGTCGTCATTATTACGTCCGCCGCGCCCGTGCGGACGCTGATCGTGGCAACCGCTTTTCAGTTCGCTGGCAGACTAATGCGATCTCCCAACTTCTGTAGCAGCATTTGCACGCGCCTGCGCTCAAATGCTTATCGACCGCAAACCCGGGCGTTTTCTTTCGCAATGTTGGCGTCCAGATCCTCAACACTTATCGAGCGACAAGCACTAAACGCTTCATCTTGACGCTGCGACGCCAAGACTTTTCGCCACCGCTCATGTTTTATTAACATGTAACTTTCGATTTCTATCGGCCAATATTGAGGACATCTGTACGCATATTTCTATGTTTACAAAAGTTAGTTTTAGAAACTATTATCTTGCATCATGCCATCGGCAGTCTAGACTAAGACCAGACTAAACTTGTTTACTATGAAAATCGAAACCAATTAGATTCGCTGGATGTAAACACATAAGGTGCCACAAATTGATGACGGTTATACAATTAATAATATTCGTACCTATATTAATAAGAGTAATAAGTAAATATTCGATAGTGAAATGTAAAAAGTTTTCCGAAACTTTGAAAGCTCTTTAACGTTATTTATGGCAAATTGTAAACCTCGATGCATTTATAAAATCATTGTATATTTCTTAATCCTTCGCTAACAGTATGTGGAGCATATAAAATTTATATTGAAATATTTATCATTTGCTATAAAATGTGTGCATATTAATTCTTTACGAGAATTTCACAATTTAAATTATCTTCCGTTTGTTTAATATAATGTATGTATTATTTATTCAAACAATAACTTCAGTATTAAGACAGCCTTTTTAATATCTACATAAATAAATTAAACGGTGGAATTTTTTTAAAATATAACAACTTTCAGTTAAGTGTTTACGAGTGTATTAACGGCAGTTGCAACAAATACACGATTTATAAAATTTTTGTGTATCTGTCCGTGTGTTTGGAGTAATCTATGCAAGGACTGGATCAATTTTGATAGGATTTTTAGTTTTATTAATTTTATAAAAAGTAACTTTGGGTTTTATTTTGTTGTCATAATTGATAGGTACAGAAAATTAACCTGGCGTATCACCGCTGCGCTGCCATTGATATGTGCCTTATTTACTTCCCTTTTAGCAGAAAGAAAATAAAAAGTATAAATTTCAGTTATTAAGATTGAAATGAAATTAGACAATTGAGAAACTGCATAAAAAATGATCTCGGATAAAATTCGGTAATTTTTTCAGTTACAGGCACGCGGTTTCTACTGATTTATTATATGTATAGAATTATAAGCCACTAGCGGTGCGCACCGGTTTCACTCGATTTATCCTATTGATAAATTATTTATAGATCAGAAGAAACTTCACTACCATTTGCCAATACAGACCGAGAGAATTTTATAGGTTTGAAAGTTGCTGTACAAAATTTAATAATTTATTTAATTTCTCTAAGTTACGCGCTATAATATCATTTGCTAGTTACTTTCAATATCGGTTCACGCGTTTCGGAGGCAAGCCTTACAAGGATACAGATTGATAAAAATTATAAATCGTATTTCTCTGTTATGTTACCATATACATGGTGTTTGGGGACTGCTCCCGCAAACGAAGACAGATGATAGTACTAATAACAACTTTCACGAATAAAATTCGATCCTGACTAAAAAAAACATATTTTTAAAACGTTTTATTAGCGTTATTTCGTTCCATCATGCTAGTCCAGTTGTTTTTATTATCATGTATCATTGCTGGTTCTTTTTTTTTAGTGAAGTAATGTATTTTTTATGGAACTATCGCTTCATTTAGCTATACTTACAAGATCGTAAATAATGCTAATAAAATATATCTTTTTAGTCAGGATCGATTTTTTTTCCGCCCTTTAATTAAAGTACTATCACCAGTCACCATTTTAGGGAGCAGTCTCCAAACAACCTGTATATTCATATGGATTTAAAATATATAATATTTTTCATTTAAATACACTTTTATGCATTATACATATAAATAGTATTTGTATAAAGATGTACATATAATAAATTTATCTTTGTGATATCGTCACTTGCAAATGGGTGGTGCAATTTTGGTATAGTTTTTTAGGCTGTATATTCTATGTCAACCGCTGATGAATTGATTCGTATAAGCGGCCGACATGACAAAACATGACGACATTCGCAATTTCAAAGATTTTTCGTTTTCACAATTTAACTTTGTTAGCGTAAATTGGATGTTCATTTAATATAAGAGTTTTTATTTGAAATATACAAAAAGAAAATCTAAAAAAATAAACAAAATTAATATGACTGTTTATAATATCAAAGTATTTTTTTTACGAATGTGGGTGTGTATGATACTTATAGTAGAGACACAGTTTATAAATTTGTTCTGTCTGTTGGTACTGGTTAATCTTTGAAACGCTTTGCCTGATTATGACGGTGCTACCACTGGCAGGCTAATATTATAAAGAGGAACGTAGGCTTTTTGCATTATGACCACGTATAAAAATATCAACGCGGATAAAACCACGGGGTATTGGTACCATAACAAACATATACAATTTCAATAGAACAATCCTGGTTTCAAACAATAGGTTAAAAATATATCTCTTGTTCGTAATTTTTTAGGAAATTTATTATGTTATAATAATATTTATTCATTTGAAAAGGAAACATGAAAATACTGTAGACGATAATTTTAGATCTAAAATATTTTTTACCGGTGGAAATTGATAATGATTGGATATTACTAATACTTTATTCATACAAATATATATTGGTTTCACGACATTATCAACAGAAAATTCGTTTGGTTATAGGTTCATTAGCTACAAGATATTATTCATTACTTAAAAATGAGTTATCCTGTTTATGTCTATTCGGAAAATTCGGAAATTCACAGACTGAAGTCTTAAAGTACTACAGCACTTCTCGAGTTTTCCATATACAAACGGTAGTACGTGACCTTGTCGGAATTTTAAAAATATTTTTTAAAAATGCCTTCCACTCGTTCCATCGACGTTATACTGGATATATGAATACAACTCTTATAAATATTACAATTTTAAACAAAACTTTGTTGAAGATTTCTTCCTATTAAGGCCGATTGTATTTGCTCTAAGTTTGGATTGTCTATGTTTAAATATTTGCTACGTTTTGGAATCGAAAACACTGAAGAGATTTAAATTAATTTTAATATGGATACAGATATGACTCTCGAGATAGTTGACCTACTTTTTAGGTGGTTAAAATCGCGGGCACCATTAAATTAATTCCATCCATCAATTATATTCGCTGATATGTTTTTCTCTGGATAGTTGACATCGCCTATACCCCTTTTTACGTGTAGAACATTTCAAACAGTCGATTATACATAACTCACGACTCATAATCTTACGATCAACTGGTTTGCATAAAAGCTTCGTCAGTTATCCGATTTTTCCGATATAAGATGGCACTAAATGCGTATACCACTGAGCTCAAAGCCAGTCTAAATATGAATAGAATACTATAAATTCTGTAAAGCTAGCTACTCGGCCCAGTACTATTCAAGGGAACGGGTAATTTACCGTCGACATTGTGTTTGATTGTAAGAATTGTGCCGACGCATTCATTCCGAGATGTTTCCCTCCGTGTAGTATAGTTTACTTTCATATTTGAGGTAGCATCTCATTTTATTTTGTGCAGTTAGAATAGAATTTAGTTTAAGTAATACTAGCAGTGACCTGCGGTTACGCCCGCGTACACTTTTGCATCAAAAGATTCCACAAAATTCGCTTGCTAGCAAAACTGACCGACATATATCTGTTTATAACTAAGAAATTAAGTGCAAATAATGGAAAAATTATTTTTCTGAATTCCAATTAATTCGATTGCAAACATTTCCTCAAACTAAGACAGGCATTATGTATCAAATGATTTAATTATGAGTTAGACTGTAGCGTCCAAATATTTATTAGCAACAAATGTGACAGCTACCACTTAATCGACGATAAAATGTATTTTACAATATTTCGTATATTAAGTAATCATGACTTCGTAATTGATTTGAGTGCGTAATTAATTTATATTACGCTCTCAAATTATGAAATTGTCTATCAGATAAATTGCAGTTAATATTTTCAGTCTCGTAACATTAAAGTGGTTTTTACGAATGTTTCGTCTGCGTTGATTTTATGTAAACACTAGCTTTTGCCAGAGGTGTCGTTCTCATGTTGATTTTGTCATTCACTTCACACACACACTTCCATATTATTTATAGGTAAATTCATTGGATATACAGACACGCGGCATCTACTGAATTATTATATGTATAGAAGAATAAGAGTATCATGAAATGCGGAAATACCCATAGAGTCCTTCAGGAGATTAGCTTGTAGATACAAACACACAGAAAAAAGTCGCTGTCTTCTATCGCTGCTTTCTAATCGCCCACAATAGTTTATGGATAAATTAAATTTGTTATATGTATAGAAAATATCATTCAAAATACTCATTTGCTATCGGGTGCATCCCATGAGAGGCCATCCTAAGCTGAACTCTATTCAATTTGATTCAGAATATAGATCTAAGACCAACTTATAATTTTATAATACAAATATTCATTCAAAAACATATATTCATTGATATTGATTTTAACAGACAAACATTCGTTGTTTTGGCTTCTATTATGTTGATAAAATCCCCCAATAACGCTTTTGTCATTTCGATGTACAGACAGCGGTTCAGTTATATTTTTTTATATTATATTTATGGATATTAATAATTCCGGAACTAACAGACCGGTCGTAAAATGTTTTATAAGCTTTTTTTACGTTTTTATTATTTAAAGCGCACAAATTCATCTGATAACATATACCTTATATCCAAGGTATACTAATAACATAAAGTAGATATAAATTTGATAAACTAAAAAATCATAGTTATTCAGCCTTTAAGACAAACGTACCTATGCTCTCACGGCCTTTTTTAAAGCTTTTAAAAGGATTAATTCCGCCAAACAGGGCTGCTACGTAATTTTAATAACGATCGCAACGGAAGCAGTGAAAGAAATAAATTTTCCCAAACAACATTCGTCATTGACGCTCTGTTTCTATAGGGCATACTGTAATGTTGTTTATGCCTTCATCAATAAATTAACTACCCAATACTGTAATAATATCGATGGGAACTAGTCATTGCCGGTCTTAACTTGTTTAATCAAACAATTTTCAGCTTTGTAATATTATACATATAACAATTAAAATTAAAAGTAATAGATACTATAATGTGATTCATTTGTACAGATTACCCAAAGTAGATAAAGTATTGGTACAATATATAATATATAATTGTCACAGTATATATATATATACTGTCACAATACTTCTATATAGTGTCCGAGTCTCTCTACATACCGAGTCCAACACTTTTTCAAGGCTTAATTCGTTTAAAAATCATTTTGACTTGCTGCTGCAAAGAGCTCGCCAAGAAGTATTACGTTCTCACTACTTTTTGATCCCTCATAGTATTTATATTTATTCATGTAAAACAAAATACAACACGCAAACCACTTACTTACTGACCTGAGTTTCGTCTTGCCTAATTACATAATATTAAATAAAGCTACGTTATTAGGTGGCGAGAAATTTAAGTATCACGCGAAAACAATATCAAACAATCGTGTAACGAGTGTGTTTACTGATTTAAAGTAAATATCCTTATATACTTGGCCCCTCTTATTCATAAAAACTTTCATGTTATTTGAATTAATACTTAAAGCCTGTTTTAATAGATTTTTAAGAATGAAGCCATTTCATGAATAGATTGTCGTTTATTAATTTTTAAATTCATAATGTTATTTATATAGCCTGAAAAGCCTTCCCCAAAAATGTTATTTCGAAATTAATATAAGTAAATGAGAATTAAATTTTTGCAATAAAATTCTCAAAGCAACTTATAAAAAAATTAAGCAGAAACGCGGGTCTGCGCTAGTATTTTTAATATATTCTTTACTTTCATTAACTATAATACTAAAAGTATATCAGATACAAAACAATCAGGTCAACCATTTTAATTAAGCGCATACATGGTTAATACTTAAGTAGTGAGAAGAAATTACTCTATAAAAAATGTTGCATTCGTAATTGGTAGACAACCATGTTATAATTTAACTTTTCGTGTTGTTACCCGGCCGTGTATGGAATTATAATAAATTTACTGTGATATGAAAGTCTATTAGATGTGGTACCGTTTCTTCCATTGCCATAATTACTTCGTTTGTCCAATTAGTACTTCTTTGGCGGAATGCGGGCGTTATTATTTTGTGAACGGACAAAACTTTTGAATGAAAAGCTCTGAAGCTTTATCATAAATAAGATGGTATCGTAAATTTTACTTCCTTATGATATTAGAAAGTTTTTAAATCTGAACGTTTGACGAAGATTGAATTATCCAAAATGTGGATTGTTCATCGTATCCCCTAGCACGAGAAGATTCAATATCTTAATACGTAAAACGTTAGTTAATTGCTGAAGGTTTTTTGAAAAGTTGTCAGTTAACTGATAGTCGCGCTTGGAGATGTTTTTGGAAAGTTCGGAAATATTATTTTTTGGATTTATTTTTAGCGTTGGAATTAGGCGAACCTGATTAAGATCTTTGGCTGTTATTCTTAGAGGTGTATGCGTTCCTGAACTTGTAACCCAAGACTAAAGTGACTTTTATAAGTTCTCAATTAAATGTGTTATATATGAATAAAATATTTTTGAATGTGGTTACTTATGCGTTTCATCGATGTGATGATCATGATAATAAAATAAAAATAGACTTATCTACTTCTTATACCATTAGCTATGTGTCAGTTACAGTTTTGACACAATCAACAGCCTTAAAAATATGACATTTAAAGTTTATAAAGGTTTCAAGGCTTTAAAATAATAAAAGGAAACAGGCGATGATAAAATCGATATGAACGCGTGCGAAGCCGCTGGCAAAATCGCTGGTTAGCGTATTTCTAAAAAATATATTATCCAAAGAAAAGATCGTCTCGACAATATAAAAGGATTGAAAGTTCTTGGAAACGCAGTTTATCTTAACTAAG
>JAOSYY010000008.1:4114676-4126324 GCA_025727935.1 Hebomoia glaucippe | reverse complement strand
GCGATGATTCGAGATATTTGGCGATCGATAAAACTAACAAGCCGTTATCTTACTTGAGGTGAAAATCTAATATTAAAGTACTGCTTTATGCAGCACAAAACTCTTTAATTTATGAGTTAAAGAGTAAAAGTATAACGCTGTGATTAACGTATATAAAGTTTTAGGCCATTTAATTTCTCCTGAAACTTTCACCAAAAGCTTAAATTTCCTTTAATAGTCAATTGGCCTCTTGGGTCGGGGATCGAGGGTTCAAATCCCTCCAGAGGTATCAATCTTTTTATTTTTGAAAGAAGTACATTATTTATTGTCCGTTATTATCTGAGGCCGCAATATCTTGCCCTAAATCAAGGAGCTGCGGAATCGATTCCATCTTAACATGTTTATATTACTTAAACATAATTTCTAGTAGCATGTTTTGGCAAATGTATGGGATTTTTTTAATTTGGGTATATGTATTTAATCTCCGCACGGCCACTGTATGAAATAATAGTGATGGAACAGTCGTGAACTGCTGTCATGTGCGTTTAGACTTAAGTCTATGAATTTGCGCGATATGAAAATAAATGAGGCTGGCAGCAAAATGCCATTAAAATAATAACTAATGTAATATTAGTTAGTTCTGAAAGTTTTCAACGAGTCTCCTACAAGTACTGATCTGGTCTTTTCATATATCTAAATTGGTAAGTAACCCGGATGAAACTTATAATTTATAAGGATATCCTATCACAATTTAATATTAAGTCAACAGACTTTTAAATAATAATTTGATTACACTGAGCGATCATAAAACGTGGCATAAAATATTTGAGTGGCAGAAACAGCCATATTAATTAAATTATGTATAATTATCAATGTTAGTGTTATATGCCATTATTCGTTCGTGGATGTAAAGCAGTTGACTAGGTTTGAATTCGTTAAAGAAAATATACAAGACTGTATGTGCTATATATGTACATTGTACACAAGATCATTACATAAGCACTAAAAAAGATTACTTTTCCTTGAAACGCTATCATTAAACATTGTTATGAGAAATTAACGAAATTCGTAATATGAGACTGTTCACTTTTTAATCTAGACAACCTAGAAGGGCGCACTAAAAAAAACAATGAGGACGTCCTAAGGAAAAGGCCATGTCAAGCAGAGTGTATAAATACGCTACCTCGGGAACCGCTGGTCTGATTTGAAAAATCATTCAGTGTTGGGTAGTACATTTATCGAGGAAGGCTATATGCTTATTACATTTTAAAAAAAAAGATTAGGAATCCTTATAAAAGTCCAATAATGTAATCCAAAGTGTAAAAATCGAAATGAACGTGTGCCAATCCGCTAGCAGAAGCTAGTGCTCTATACAAATTAATCGGAACAAACAGACAATTCAGGAATTATACGTATTCTGTATAACTTGATGACATAAATTATTTTTACATGTTACTATTTCTTAAAAATTAGTGTACGTTTTAATGTGTGTTTCATGTTATCGTTTTATATGTTAAAAAAAAGTAGAATATATTTCTATAAAAATATTTTAAACACTGCCATCTATCAGTCAAATGCTACACTGTTTTTATTAGTTTAACCGTCAGGACCTTTGTAGGAATCTTTTGCAGACCAAGTAGTTTTATACAGAAAGGTCTAGGTGGCGTTATTTACTGTAGCTTAAAATTTAAAAATGCTTATTTCGAACGTATATTACATGAGCTTAACAGCTTCATATATCATCATACAATTTTGGTTACTAAGCATTCTTGCATACAAACAATTAACCAGATATACATCGGAATCGATATGTATTTTATTATAAATCAATCTGAATTTGTATACTTCAACATTTCCAGTACTTTATTCAGATTATTTGAGAACAAGGATTACTAAGTCATAATCAGCAATATTTATTAATGGGGAGCGTGCGTGTAGTACTGGGGCGGTACTATTGTCTAATATAAGCCTCTTTTAATGTATTTTCGCTGATATTGGGATAATAACATTCATTTGTATACAAATTACAAATGAAATTTTTATTAATAATTTGTATACAAATCGTATACATCTCCACTGTACATGACAACGATGATGAAAAACATGTTATGTAAGTTACTGCTTATAATATAGTATACGTTTCTTTGTAAGTCTTGTCAGAATCGATCCAGCCGTTTCGCTTCGGCCGGAACGGAGAATACAACAATTTGATAGACTTTTCTTATTAGTATATTTTTACGCATTTAGAAACTAGGTAATAGTTTGATTTAACAAACAGGCACTTTTAAGTTACTCTTGTATATATAAATGATTAATAAAATATATCACAAGTTATCGCTGAATATGATCTCAATACATGAAAATATTTGTCACGTTGGCGTAAATCGTAATACAGTTGGTATTTAATTGTGTCTTTGACCATACCTCAAAGACAAGTAGTAGGTATAAATACACATGATGTATCTTGAGTTAAGTGCACAACCTTGTAAGTGTGACGGCCGACAGCCTGACGGATGCCTGCAGTCTTAGTCCGTTGCTGAGAAAATGTACAGCCCACGAAATGACAGTTGTATTTTATGATCACGGATCGATACGCAATCCCGTACCTGACAAAATATAGAGAGGATATTTGTATAATTATATGACACCGCTAAACTCAGAAACTGTCTGATCGATATTTGTGAAAAATTGTATGTATATAGTTTTTTATATGCTATTCCTTATTGATCTTAATATCTTATCTAATATATAAAATTCCCGTGTCACGGTGTGCGTAATTGAACTACTCCGAAACGGCTCGACCGATTTTTATGAATTTAAATTTAGCAGGTTTGAGTATTGGACATATATTATCATTCCCCAAAATGTTGAGGGTGGTCCACCCCTAATTTTATTTTTTTTATGATAAAGCATATAAAAATTAATACTGCTCTAAATTTTCACCCTTCTACAATCAACGTCTATTTTTATGTGGTAAAACGACCTTACTTGGTCAGCTGGTGACTTATAATAAGTTGAAGGTTTGACATTTGGCATCTGTTGAATTAGATCATACCTTAATTGCTAGAAAGGTTTAAATATGAGATACGATATCGTATAGTCGAGTAACTCAACCATTTATTTATACACATATGAATACAAGTTTTAATATATGTAGTTTTGATATGACAGTGACAGCTGTCAAAAATATTGTCGCTTAAATCATTTCATTCGGTAATTGTGCGTACAAATAGGCCAATACCAAAAAACTTGGTGTAAAATTACACATTTAGTATATCATTTAAGCTTATAAGTTTATATCATATAATGACATAAGCTTTATGGTGATTTTTACCGAAGTTTTTAAGAAGAAATTTTATTATATTATATTTGCTTGAAAGCCTGCCTTATTAGAGATTTAGTTCGTATAGATTTCGGAAAAAACTTTTACAATTTTT
Source organism: Hebomoia glaucippe (assembly GCA_025727935.1). Taxonomy (NCBI): domain Eukaryota; kingdom Metazoa; phylum Arthropoda; class Insecta; order Lepidoptera; family Pieridae; genus Hebomoia; species Hebomoia glaucippe. The sequence goes on along the minus strand of JAOSYY010000008.1, from coordinate 4,122,908 downwards.
ATATGGACTTTATGTTTTTGATTATTTTGAACGTGCGATGATGACATGTAATTTTCTTCGGAGTCGCCTTTTTGTTTTGATTTTTTTTAATTTAGAATGGAGGTTTCTGACTCGGATGTTTATTTTACACTTATTCTATATTTGAAATAGGTCAGTGTACATCTCGACGTATCTATGCAATAGACAAAACGTAAATAACTTTGTATTGTATATTTTCCAAATTAATGAATAGTTTTGATGATTTGTCGGCTGCAGTAAAATAACAGTGCATTATATTTTATATTACGTATAATTTCAATATTAGAGTTGGTATTAGATGAGACCAAAATATACAAGGTTCGTTGAATATTTAATGTCAATCAGAATATGGTGTGAACCATACATTTCCATAGTTTGTTCACTCATAGTTAACAAATATGCTTAGATTGTTTCGAATAGGATATCGTGTTTTGCTATTATTAGTATGCATTTTGTTTGTATGCTTTACCTTCGAAAACAAAATGAGGGAAATATTAAGTTACTAGCCTCTGCCAGCGGTTTCGATTACGCCCATTTCGACTTCTACACCTTGGGTTACATTATTGGATTTTTAGTAACGATCCCATTTTTCAAAAAAAAAAAAATATTATAGTGTTCCTCGGTAAATGTACTATCCAACACTGAAATAATTTTCAAACCGGACCAGCGGTACCTGAGATTATCGCGTTCAAACTAACAAACAAATCCTACAGCTGTATAATATTAATGTAAATTTTAATTTATTTCTGGTATATAGAAATAGTTTCATATACACTTCATTTAAATTGCATATGAAAGTACTTAGGGTACTCAAAACAGAAATGAATATTTTAAATTTTTTTATCTTTGGAAAGAAATGACCGATATTGGTGGAACTTTCAATAGCAAGAGCTGTCGTCATATTGACCTTATCCATAGCATAAACGCAGGGAAAACCGCGGAACACCGCTACTAAGTTCGTATAAATTATGTTAAGTTTGTGATATTTGAATGTAGAATACTTTGACATGCCTGAATCAACGAAACCGGGCAACTATTTACGTATTCTAAGGACTGTGGTACATAATGCACATTGTGCGCGATTATGTACACTCGCCTTTAATGTCGTATGATTAAACATGAACTGAGGACTTTATCAAAATTTGGCACGCGTTTGTTTGCGGATGGGGCGTCAGTGTTTGCAGATCGAGCATGCAGCCTCCACGCTTAGATAGACCCGTCAATATGTCGAGTTACGAAAATCTTGAGTGATTGTTAGATAAATATCCTTGTCGCAAAATATAGGATAGCATATTTGTAACGATTGTTTTTCCACAAATATCCTATCATGAACTATGAAGTCAGTCCAGTATAACTATTAATAGATGGAAAATTCATGTAGTGGGGTAACGGCGTGTTTCAACTCCAGCCAATCGCTTCTTACTAGTAATAAGACAACTCTAGTATCAAAAACAATAACAAAGAGAAATGCTATATTGATCAATACCTATAATCATTTTCAAAAATATTAAAACCATTTGGCACACTCAAAATACGCCAATAATCGGGGTCGAAAGTGCGTATAAATTTCCTAACCCCTTCCCTATTTTAAAATTAAAAGCAAGAAACTCCTTAAAAAGATTTAACAATTAGAATCAGAGGAAATATTAAAACTTCCCCCTTCTAGAAAATCTGCGAGCACCATTTGCTATTCGTTACAGTGACAAACACACGCCTCGTGTTATTCATATTGTTATAAACTTTTCAAAACATTTAATTTTGTTTTATTTATGTTTGCTGTAAGTTAAAAGGCCATGTTTAGAATCTATAAACTACTGTAAAACTTTTGCTGTATATGTTTTTTCCAATCTATACTAATATTATAACGTTGTAGAGTTTGTTAGTTTGAACGCGCTAATCTCAGGAGCCGCTAGTTCGATTTGAAAAATTATTTCGGTGTTGGATAGTACATTTATCGAGGAAGACTATAGGCTATACTTTATTTTTAAAAAATCGTAATATATTTATGTGACAAAACGAACTTTGCTAGGTCAGCTCGTATATAATAAAATACTTTAAATATAAACCACGAATGTGCACATTCAACGAAATTATAAACTGATTTTGGGCATGTAGAAAAGAGAAATAGAATACAAAAACGTTTTTATTTCTTTAAAATGATGTTATGATTAAATGAAAATGGTAGACGAAATCAAAATGAATTCGAGCGATGTCGCGGGCAAACGCTAGTGAATATTACGAGGTCGGATAAAAGCATAATTAAGGCATCTTTTTTAAAATGTAATTTTAAAACTTTTACCAGCAAAAATTAAAACCTCTTAAAATTCCAACTCTAAGTGGCTAAGTATGCAAGTTATTATTAAAAAATAAAGCAATAAATTGTTTCTACTCTCATAAGCAATTTTTGATTATGGGTTCGCGTGCTATTTTTTGTTTTCAATCGTTTGTACCAAAACAGTGTTCATAATTTTTATCATTTATTTTTTCGTATCCTTCAATAATTACATTGGACCAATCTAACATGGTAAGATATATAGTTTGAATGTTACTCACAATATTTGTCCGCAAAATAATACAACCTTAGAATTTAAATGTTCTGCTAAGGATTCTTGTTGTACCTTGATTAAACAGAGATGGCGCCCTGGTTTAATGTCTAGAGTTAAATAATTTTATGTATTACCATTGTATTTACGTGTCTGCAAGAAGTAATGGGTAATAAGATATTATAATATATAATTATAACATCTTATTTAATTTTGCCCTTGTAAATATAATACTCTTTATATCAATAGTCAGGTGACATGAGATTCGCTTGATGGTAAGTAATACCTTGGCAACCTGACTTAATTAATTATTAAATTATGCGCTGCTGACCTATTTATTTACAGCATTTCACGACCTTTACATCTACGAATGATTATACGTGAGGGTATATAAACAATTTTTTCTAAAAATTTTACCACAGTTTGAATTTCTATTCAATGCCTACTCGTATTTATTAATCCAATATATTAAATATTTAACGTACATATTTTTACGCATGAATAACTAATCCTTTTTCTTCGATATCTTCAATACTCTATTCATATCTGAAATTAGAGATTATGAATTGTATGGATGTATGCTTCAGTTGCTCCATTATAAATAATACCATTATAACATAATTTTATTGTCAAATGTCACATAAATCCATAATAGATCCAAGAGAAATCGGTTCGTTTGTAAACAAGATAATTATAATATTAATTTCCAACAAAGCGCTTTACGATAAAGAAATTATTTTTATTGAAGAAGTGGTATCCAACATCCGCCTGAGCATTTGAAGTAGTTATGGTTGTTTGTTAGTTCGTCTACAATACGTATACAGGATGTTTGGGGACGGCTCCCGAAAACGAAGACAGGTGATTGTACTAATGATACCTTTGATGAAGAGACGGAATTATATTCGATCCTGACTAAAAAAAATAATATTTTAAAACGTTTTATAAGCGTTATTTCGTTCCATCACGTTAGTCCAGCTGTTTTCGTTGTCATGCTTCGTTGCTGGTTCTTTTTTTTAGTAAAGTAATGTATTTTTTTATGAAACTATCGTTTCACTTACCTGTACTTACTAGATGGGGCGTAAATAATGCTTATAAAAAGTGTAAAAAAATGTCTTTTTTTAGTCAGGATCGATGTTTTTCCGTCCCTTCATCAAAGGTGTCATTTCTACTATAACCCGTCTTCGTTTTCGGGAGCAGTCCTTAAACATCCTTTATATACTAGCTTTCATCCTCAGTTTCGCTAGTGTTCATATCGATTTTATAAGTTGTCGATCATACTTAAGATAGATTCATTAATTGAATGAATTAGTATTTCTTGCCAAAAAAAGCGTAGTGACAAATATTAAGAAATAAAGGGTTAATAAGAATATAACCAGACGGATAAAAAAGAGAGATTTTATATATATATATATGTAATAAATACCTTTTAATTTATATTAATATAATGTTATAGACATATTAATGTATACACAAAAGTATATGATAGACACGATTTAATAAAAGAAAGGTACAAAAAAACCGCAAAATTCATTAGAATATTTGCTAGGGAGTAGGCGAATTGGAATTCAATGAGCCGTGAATTGGCAATGCTTACCCAAAAAGGCGAATGAATGAGAAAGCTCTACCACAATTATTTGGCTATTTCTTAAACATTTACTTCAAAATATTTTGCTTATTAAATAATGATAATATGCTTAGATTAATTAATCTTAAAAAACCTTTCGTTCAAAATAAGAAATGATGTTTAATCTTTTAGTGATTTTTATAGTGAAAAATAGATTGAATAATGAGATGTTTGATATTCAAAAGTCTAATTAAATAAAGGAAATTAAAGTGTCTGTTTGTATTATTAAAATAATCGTTTTTTACTACATGAATATGGATCTATACGCGGTAGGTATACGAAAATAATATTTTTTATGTTTGTTTGTCTTTCTGTTTGTTCTGGCTAAGTTCTGAGACTCACGGGCAAAAAACAGATGTAATAAGAAGTAACTTATGATTCTTTAATTTTATAAATGTTATTTGCTTTTATGAATATGAATGATAAGGCAATAACTTCTCATCGTGGATGAAGTCGTGGGCACAGCTAGTTACATTGTATACTATGTACATTAGGAAGACATTTAATAACGATATTCAACAGGCAGCGAGCTTGTTTACAAAGGTCTGGTGACAACAAAATAAAGATGATGGGTCGACACGTCGGCTCATGTATAATGTGCATACAAATTTAAGTGGGTGCTGGGAGATTTCGCTAGTTTCCTATGATATGGACGGGGAAGACATGCCCGCCCAACGTCTCGACTCTGCCTCCCTCTTACATGTGTAACCGAATACCAACGCTCTACTAGGTTCGAGTTTCGGCAAAGTTTGTTGCACACTTACATGTAACGAGATTTCTACCTACACTGCCTCGTAGACGCGTTGAGTTTAGAAACGATTCTCACTTGTTTATGTCACTGTACATAGGTAGATTTTTAATAAATAGCTACCTGCTTTTGTAAAAAAATATATGCTTTTAAACGCTGTATATAAAACGAATTAAAGTCATAAGTTTTATCGGTCGGATAGTATTATAAAGAGAATTTACTATAACTTACTTATATGACTAGTTTTTGCCAGTGGCTTCGCTCGGGTTCATGTCGATTTTGTTAATCACTTCAAGTTGTCTAACATATTATTATAGACACGCGGTTGCTACTGATTTTTATATATATTTATTGCGTAATAAGTTTAATTTTCTTAATATTTAAACGATTTCCTCTATAAAAAATGTAACAGGATTTTAAGTAGCCTTTAGATTATGTAATGTAGAGAAATGAAAGACTACTTGTCGTATAACTTAGTCAGGTATATGCTTACCTAATAATATTCGTTTGTCGTACAGAAGCTTATAATACTAATAGACGTGTCTAAGCAAGTCAGGGACCCTCAACAAACGACCGTTCGTCCCGTTTAATAGTTAGATAATAATAATGCTTTTAGTATCTACATTGAATTCTGTGAAGCCTACATGAGTGTTTGTATTAACATACAAAGTTCAACCGTTCCCCACGAGGGACCACCCCTCCAGGGTGGTGTTATTAGTATAAGCAGAAGACGAACACCCCGCCAACTTAGACGCGGGTTGCATACAATGGTCTTCGCATTGATTTTGAGTTAAATCACCCCTTTTGCCGGCGTCGAGCATTGTATACGAGGTTTGTACAAACACTATGACATGAATTATTGTTACTGGTTCTTTTATACGTATGACGTCATTAATCAGTGTATATGCGTTTAATGTGCACGCATCGTACACACGTACGTACCAGTTATATGGCGGCTATTCCACAATCATATGTGTTCTTAATAAAAAGAACTTAAATAAAATGATTTCTTAGATTTAATACATTTTTTTGAACCCTTAGACTTGTCTGTAACGCATGCGTTCTTTACATAACGAATCTACTCACTAAATACTTTTGTACTGTTTAATAAGAGAATGTATATAATCTTTACATAAAGTAACTTACGGTTTGTTATTACTTAATTTACAATAATTAAGGCTTCGCAAGTAAGTAATAAGTAGAATTATTAATTTTCGTAAAACGATACTTGTTGTCGTTTGATGCTTTATTTTATAAATATTAACAATTTTAGTCCTTAATTGTTTGTAGACGAGAATTCAATGAATACAGATAAACTAACTTTATAACGAATGCAACCTCTATATAAAATACTTGGTATGACGAATATTTTTGACTTCCCTACAATTTCATAATATCATTGCAGTGTATTAGCCGAATACGTGATGTGTTCCACTCCAAAAGCCAAAATAAACGTACAATAAAAGTTTCGATCGTATTTTGTTTGTTTTATTCATACACACAACGGATGAACAGAGCGTTTAACCTCCCACGCTAGAAAAAGTATGTATCGTAAACCGCTATAACTTTTCGAATGGGTAATAAACTGCTCGCTTTCGTCATTGCGCTTGAGTTAAACAAAGTGTCTCGTAACAACGTGTATTTTGTTTATTTCCAAATAAAACTATTTAACAACGGCCCATCGACAAACTTTTGACAACTGCAAATTGAACCGGTAACGATAGTTTTCAGAAACAAAAAATATATTACAATTTAGTTCTCTTACACGAAGCGAATTAAATAATTAGTTAAATTTATGTGTCTGTTTCTAATAGAATAGTACTGTTCTAATTTCAAATTATAAAATTGTTGTCTTTTTGTCTTTTTTGACTTATCTCCGACAGACAGAACAGACCTATTCGACGTTACTATATACTATTGACATATAGTTAATTTTATAACCCATGATTTAGACATTTATTTCACGTCCTCTATGCAGATAGCAGCACTTTTGCCGTGAAAAAATACATATACTAAGGTCTTAAGGTTGGCAACGCGACTTCTAGATCTAATGATCTTGAAGGTGTCCATGGGCGAACAGAATCGCTTAGTATAAGTGAACTGTATACTCGTTTGCCTTCTTATCGCATAAAAAATAGTTTCCGAGTTTAGCGATATCATATATACAAATGTTCTGTTTTATGTATAGATATATAAATACAGGTGAAACGAATTTGTTACAAAATTGAAGAAAATTTCAATCCATTTTTCAATCGAAATTTTCCACTCTTTAAAATAACAATTTGACGAATAAACTTAAGTCATGAATGTGTGCGGACGTCATTAAATAAAGTCCACTTCCTCATGTTATCTTTGGCATTAATATCTATACAAAATTACCTGCTTTGAAGTCTGTTTATCAATAGGGTAATCCGTAAACACAAACTGTTAAAATCCGCTTTTAAAGCGCTCCGAATACGTTTGTTCAGGTGTTGAGTTTAACAATACATAAATACGTAACAAGTATATCACCTGGATTCACTTGAAAGTTCTTGAACAATATCTTAGCTCTTTCTTATGAGAAAAACACATTCTAGTTTTGGAAAACCAGTCGTGTAACATAATGATAATCAAACTGGCATTTTGAGTATTAAATCGTGGCGGGAGGAATTCCTTTTATATAAGAAGTTCCGTCCGGGGTACGTACAATCTTCAATACACGGAAAAGTGGAGGAATGCACGTTTCTACTCAAATTAAAAATAAATAGAAGCGGAACGGAATTTAAACAATAACTAATGTAAGGTGGCTGATGCTGGGGCGTAGGTTGGCAGCGCGTGTGTTAGTTCTCCTGATCTTGAATGATGGCGTTGGGCGATTGGTGAACTGAACTGTATGCACGTTTGTCTCCGTATGGTATAAAAAATATGAATTATTTGTCTCTACATTCCAACGAATGGTGTCCTGTAATCACCCGCATTGATTTTGCTTATAAATCATTTTTATCGGCACCCTATTTTCTAAAATAAAAAAAACTTTATGTCACTACATACATACATACATACATACATATATATATATATATACATATATACTAGCTGACCCAGCAAACGTCATTTTGCCACAAAAATATATAAAGTTTGGGCATGAAAATTTGGGGTAGTAAGTATTTATATACGCTATAAGCGGACCACCCTAAACTTAATTTAGGGGCATGAAAAATAGATAGTAGTCGATTCTCAGACGTACTGAATACGCATATAAAATTTCTTAAAAATCGGTCGAGCCATTTCGGAGGAGTATGGGAACGAACATTGTGACA
>JAOSYY010000008.1:4101404-4112335 GCA_025727935.1 Hebomoia glaucippe | reverse complement strand
GTACTGAATACGCATATAAAATTTCTTAAAAATCGGTCGAGCCATTTCGGAGGAGTATGGGAACGAACATTGTGACACGAGAATTTTATATATTAGATATAAAATGAGGTATTTACCAAATTACATTATAAGTAAGGCATATGCCTATAAAAGCCTTCCGGTGATCAGAACGTACTGATAAAGAAAAAGTATTCTAAATTGTGTTTCTGTTTCAACTATTATGTATCAGCCTATACACATACTTCAATTTACTAATGTAGGTAATAAATATATATGTACTAAATAACGAAATTAAAAAAAAATTGAGAAACTATTTTCAATAGACAAAATAAAACCAATAATTCTACTGTTTATAATACATAAATAATTATATATAATATATATTATATATATATACCTCACTAATGTATACCCGTTATATACAAACACTCAAAGCTGCATTGCAAAATCCAACAGACAAATTTAAAACATCGCATTTAAATGCATATTGCATATCCTTTATTCATATTTAATCTGTGGAGCGACAAAAAACAATAATTTCACGGTACAGCATTAACGCATGTAGGCATAACAGGGCAGAGTTGGTCCAAAGTAAACATATGGCCATATATTAAAATGTTGTAGATTCTGTTTACAGTCATTTTACTTAATGTTTATCTTATAAATCTATTGTGTGCATGGCGGTTGAAATTATGGGATTTTTGTGTAAATATTGACTAGGAGCGGTTTTGTCGGCCGTTGCATTTAACACGTTCCACCGGTTGCAGAGTTGCGTCCGTGTGCCAAGAGATGGCGGTACGCGCACCTAAAGTGTTAAGAGTTCAATGTGATTATCTAATGAGGTTTTATCCTGGCTCATCGCTAAATTAAATTGCTACAAAACGTTTGAAAGCATGAAAATAGTGTTTAGTGCTTCTACTTAGATAGTGTTCAAATCCTAATTAAAATATTTTATCTCGATCCTACTTTAAACTATAAATCCTAGATTTAATAAGTTGTGATAATAGTTTTGTGGAAATAATGAAAAAGTTCATTCGAAAGTAGGTCAGTTTATATACAAACAAAGCTGTTTCAGTATTGTTAAATATTTTCGTACAAAATTATACGAATTGTTTCCTAATGCTATATTATTTTAAATTTTAATTTTAAAAAAACTTTCACCATATACTCGGAAAAATAATATCACGTTGATAATTTTATATAATTAATAGCAATAAATATAAATTATGCTACCCAATATTTTTATATGTATATTTTATAATATGTACGCGAATAGATACCAAAATAAGAGACATGTGTAAATGGAGACAACTTCTTTCCTTGACGGATTTGAATGAAACCGAGAATATGTTATGCTGCGAGACAGGCTCAAATTACTTTTGAAAGCCTGTATATACAGACAGACAAAAAATACTTTTTTTGTGCTCCCATCGCTCTTGTCTAATGGCTCACAATCCTTATAGTATATTCCTTATAGATTTATATATTGCTCAACTTTCAATTATAATATTTTTAATCAGACGAAGTATCTCTCAAAATATTTGAGTCGTGCAAAGTCGGGACGCGACGTTAGTAGTCGATAAAATTAAACGGTTGCTGAATTACAACAATAAAAATTCTTACTCCGAATAATATAACGAAAATAATATAATTAAAGGGAGAGAAAATATTCACTAATAAATGTAATTAACACTAAAAATGATTCTTATAAAGATTTCGATGTTCCGATTTCAATAAACAGTTAGTTAATTATAAGAAAAAGTTATGATATAGGGCTGTTGAATATGCATAGCCTAATGGTACAACATTTATTTTAATTATATGAAAATTCTTTCAAATAATTACGTGGGCCGTTAAAACATAACTAGATGATTTTTGGTCTCATAGTTACAATGTGTGGAACATTAAGTACACATCGCGAAGAAGATTAAACATAATTAATTTTTCTCATTAGTAAGTATTTTTTGTGTAACATTTTGAAATGGCGGAATATTCGTGATAAACAAAGAGTTATTCGGTAGAAATGTGTGATGTTTGAGATACAAAGATTGTGATCCACTGCTGTGAGCGATAAGCGTAACTTTTAATATACGGCAGGTGGATACTTTTACCGTTTGGCTAAAGTAAATACAGCGTGAAACTATTAAGTAGTAATTTCTTTCTTGATACTATCTTTTTTCTTATCAATCGGCATTTCATAAAAATACATCTTTTGCTGCTCCTAGCTGAACCGCACAACTTTCTATGCCTTATATATTTTGATAATCATCAAAAAAGTTATATTCAATCAACATTGAACGATAGAATTTTTAACAGAAGCAATCCGCACATGTGGTTTTTGAATAACCATTTACACGGTGCCAACGAAAGCTGTCAAAGGGAATATGCGATTATTTGAAATGTAATATAATATATTATCGCATGATGTGCATAGTGACTTTATTTCGTCGGGATGTCATTAGTGAATTGTCTGCCTTTCTAATGCCTAACTGCGCACCGCCCCCTATTATCACGGCAATAATGAGCAACTAACGACGAAGATGCGAGCGCAACGAAAATTTAAAAATAGGCAAGCATTTTTCCACCGAACACTGATTTCGAGATTCATTAAATCTTCACATACGAAGTGACAATAAAAAGTTACCGCATTCAAAAGGCTTGGTCTACACAAGCGTTGCGTTCAAGCTGAAAGAATAAGGATCTTCGTTGCAAAATTAATTGTTTTCCAATACATTTCACAAAATTATTAAAACGCTATTACTACGTCATATCTTTAAGCACCTCCAGTCAATTTTGAAAATTAAGTTACAGTCCTTAAGCGAGCGTCTCTTCGCTTTAAAAATATGTGAGTTATGTACTTGAGCGTTTTCATTCTAAACCTAGATTAATGTATTAAAATTAACTAACATAATGGTTTAAAATTTTCAGTGTCTCTTAATTGAAATCTTAAACCTGATATTCATAAAAAAATTATAAGGATTGTTGTAACTACTAAATTAACAGATTTTTATGAATCAAACCGATTATGTTTTTTAATTTATATACATAATTTAATTTAGCGTCAGAAGTCTACACCAAAATTTATATTCCAAAAATATTGTAGGTATGAATACGATTTTTTAAAACTATTACTGTCCTATTCAGAAACATTTCTTAAACCATGGCTTCACTAGTTAAAACACTCATTAGGCCTATATATGTTTTATGAATATAAGATTAAATTGTTTTTGACTGTCAAAATGACTCTAGAATTTTAAGTATGTATATATTGAATTCGTGAATACCTTTTAGAATTTAATTTAAAAGTTTGCTCTGATAAAGAGATCATTGAAATGTCTCTTACTTTTTAACAGTTTGAAATAGCTCGTGTACACTAGGCGTTAGTTGCATTTCATGCTGTCAGTGCTGTTATTGAATGCAGATGTTATACTATTAAACGGTTTATGACGTTTCCCTGGATTTTATTGTAGTTGAATTATAAAGGTTACGCATTTAATGTTTATGTCACCGACACGATCGAATATTTACAGACATATTATTTTCGTCACTGTCAAAATTAATGAATGAAAGATTATTTTAACAATAATTTTTTTACGAGCCTTTTCTGCACGTTATTCTGTAAGTCACTCCATAATAATATTTCGCTGAAAAGAAAGTTTTCTTCGTCGAAAATAAGCAAATAATAAATGAAGTATAATTTTTGTTAGATTAAAATTTAGATTGTTATTTAAAAGAACGAAATAAATTAAACTAAACTATCCTCTTGGAGAACCTTTCTCATATTATATATATATTCTAAAATGATTAAATATTTAAAACAGTTAACACAAAAATATAAGCCTTTTTGCTCGACATATAGAGCTAAAAAATATTGTTTTCCAACTAATCCTTTGTCTGCAGAAATATAAATAATATCTATGTAATTCTGAGCAACAGTTCTTCAAACCCTGTCATCGTGGTCATTGTATTTAGCTTTTTTAAGATACGTAGCAGTATGAGTTTGAATCACAAACAATCTCTGTTTGTACTCGTGTGATTTATCAACGTTTGAGGATCAACGCCGTCACGCTGAGGTCATCCCCTATTTGAACAAACTGGATAAATATCGCACTGTCACTATGGAGCTTAGAAATGTTCTCCGATGCTCGTGAATTTTCTAGTGGTTCGAAATTTTTGTCATTAATTGATGACTGAAGTATCTATTTACGCCCACAACATCAGTGACAATAACAGTATTAATATCGTATTTAACTAGCGACGCCCCCGGTCACGCGCAATAAAATAAGTTTATAAATTATATTATATATATATTATTCTAATGTTTGAGCTATATTTCTTTAATTTCATAAAAATCCGTTCAGTAGTTTTCGCGTTGTAGAGTAACAAATATCCATACACACACAAAACTTTAATGTTAACTTGACTGAACCTGAACGAGCTTCGTTACTTGTGTATTATAATAATGCAGTGCCGCGCCGTCGCTAGACTTTTACTCAAATTTATGAGTATATTTGTAGTGTAAAAGAAAAAATCATGTTTTCAGCGATAACATCAATCTTAATAAATTTGTTACGTGCTAGATCTTCATGTTCATAGCCATTTTTGTTTTAAGATATATTTCTTGATATATTATGTTATTCTATCTGTTTATAATATCAAAAGAACAGCTTCAAAAAGCTATATGCATATAGTATTTCGACAGGAAACAATTATTACGATTTTTGTTTGTCGAATTCTAATTTTTGCAACAGCTGGATTGGTTTTAATTAGGCTTTCACGGGCAGAAGGCTAAAGTTGTAAGAAGTTAGGCTATTTAAAATAAATCAGGCGGCTTAGAATGAATCAGCTTTATAATAATTTTTGTTCCTCATAATTTCTGTAAAGCTAGAACTTAACAAATATTGTATTGAATTCATGTAGAACATTTGCTATCACATGAGTAGTTCATACCAGAGATGCATTCACCTACGATATGTTTGCAAATCACTTCGCTTTTGTATCGGCTAGCCAAGCAAACAGAGTCTACAGGGGCACAGTGCGTAACAATATACATAGAAAGCGTAATGTTTGCGTTCGTGTGATTTATTGGCTTCGTCGGATTTAGAGACACGCATGGGACCTATCAGCACAGACTATTTTCAGTTGGGATCGCAAAAACCGTCAACTGATACTAACAACGTTTACAGTTATGTACGAGTCTTGTATATAACTGAACATTAGTGACACAATATACATATAAATCACTTTTACGGTATATTTAAATGCGTAATAATTTTCGTTTAATTACAATAAATATATTTTTTTATGTTATTTTTTATTTATTTATACATATATTAATAGTCAAATTACTTCAGGTTATTGCCTGACTTTTAGCTTTTTGGTAGAAGTTACGCACGACTCAATACACAATTAATAGTTAAAATATTAACTAAAACACTGCTACTTGAAATATGTTTTCGTTGTATTAGCTCTATAGATAATTACAGATTAGTACGATTCTAGTTACAGCACTGTGAGGGAGAACACAATTATAGATGGCGTTTGTGTGACGTTTATCCGTAAGAGGCGTTTATTAGCGCTGTGCCTACTGTTTTATACGTATTTTGTGGCATCGGTGTAGTGTTACGATGCTATTAGGTACATCCCTCTACTATATTGGATTGGAGTTTCGTTTATCAAACCCTCGAAGCCGCCATTATAATTACCGAACTGGTTATCCTCTTTTGTAGCGTTTTAGAAATACATAGTCTCAATTATCTTATATACATTGATTGATGGGATAAAAATATTATGATCAAGTTATTTAAGTATATAAGTAGTTGGTATAAAAATGTGATTTTACATATACACTTTTTCCATAAATTAACAATATATAATATAAACTGTATATTACAAATTTGATTATTTTTTTAGAATTTGAAAATTATTGCACAGGTATTTAGACACAGTATTAATAACAGTTAATGCTTTATTATCGGTGTGTATGAACTATATTTCTCTAAACTTTCAATAAAACCCGTTCATTATTTTAGCATGAAAAAGTAACAAACATTTTAGTAAGGATTTTGATGTTCTTTTTACGATTTATGACGAATAAAACACAAAGTGAGATCATCTAACGTCTTTAATAGTAATTAGTGAAATAGACACAGAAGTAAGTCTGCGACGTGGCGAGGAAATTTCGAAGATAGAAAACTCACGTAACCATCGACTAGTCTATGAATCAATTTAGGCTTTATTGGGCACGACTTCTTAATTCGCTTGTTAAGAGAAACGTTGCCAGATGCAATATTTAAGGGTCAGCTTTTATTTTTGGTTTAATTGTTTAAACCTTAACACAGCAAAGTTACCTGACTGAATGTAAAGTGTTTATTAAATTTAACTTAATTCGGTAATAAACCGACAATGTCGCAGATGTAAAAATTATAAAACACAAAACATTGCGGAACGTTGGAATAAATAACGACACATGACTTATCCGGATAAAATAAACAGTAATAAGCCTCATTAAAAGATTCGACACCTTTAGGCTGCGGCCGGAGGCTCGGTGATAATAATTAACGTCCAAAAACGTCGCTTACCGTCCGCGTACACCGGACAATGAAGAGGAGGGCACAATGTGTCATCTGCTTTCAACATAATTAAAATCACTTTAAATAATGCCACTAAGCGCCCAACCCTGCGGAGGTTTTATTTTACAAAGTGCTATTAGCATTAAATTTAGTTTTGTGGATGATTATGTCCCGTTCAGGCAGCGAGGAATATTAACCGCGAGCACTTTTTGTGAATTATTGTTCGGAACCTACTCCCCCGCCTTTTATAACACGCTTGCTCCAATTTTTCACTACTCAGGGTGTTAAGTCGAAGGGAGGTCGCTGGGTGGAATAGGAAATCAAAAGAAATTTAATGATGCGAGGAAAGTGGCTGCGTTTTAAAGGACTTTCGGGCTAGGGATTAGATCATGCATTATCAGCCTTTGTTTTTATCTGCCTCTCCAATGCTCGTTGCTTGCTTGTTTTTAAATGTATTTTTTACGCTAACGATTCCATTCATTTGAATACAAGCGGTTACATTGAAACGGTTTTAATTAAGTTTTTGATGAATAATTTTGTATCGAACCATGCTCGCACAAACCCGAACAAAGGATACACATATAAGAAGTTGAACACTGTTTGAATGATTTGTAATTATGATTGTGGACATTGATAGTAATTAGCTTATGCGAAATATTCAGGCAAAAACTTGCACGGAGCTTCAATGCCTTATAAACAAAAGACGATCGGTTCTATGGCATCTGGTTTGCACAAACGGACAGTGTATAATTGTAAATATACATTTTGTTATTAAGCTTGTGTAAAAATATGTTTTTCTCAGGTGGAATAATTATAAGACCGTAATCAAGTTAGAGGGTAATTAAAATTACACGATAAAACTGAACACGTTAGTGCTACCTACACAAAATACACACATACCGACAAGAAGACATAAAGTTAGTTGAAAACATGCTTTATCTGAATTATCGGTGGCGAAGATCTGCAAAGAAAAACAATCGTCGCCCGCTTGGATTCCTTTAATTTATTTGTCCCCGACTTTAGTCCGTGTTAAGATTCACTGGTTGTAGCATTTTTTCAATTATCGCCTCACATCTTCCCGTCTGTGCGAACGTTCGCACTACTGCCCCCGACACGACAGACCTCCGGAAAATACGATCAAAGAATCCTCCATTTGGTTACCTTTTTTTCAATTCTGACTTACTTAACAGATACTTTAGATGTTAAAATAGGGCTGTCGGCTTAAAACAAATTATTAATCGTAAATTCTGTCGATTTCCAACAATCCAACTATATTTGTAACTTACATTTTGTACATTGTTCTGTTGTTACGCGTCATACTTAGAATTTTAATAAATAATTTTAAATCATAAGGAGTTTATTTGTTGTTTTTAAGATTCCATCTACCTCTATAGCGAAACTAATCAAAATCGTTAAGTAAGTCAGCGGAAAAACGAAAGAAACTTTCTTTAATCTTATTTTTGAGGAAACATATACAAAACTATATATAAACCAAATCTCTAAAAATGTATATGTACTCTATAATAAAATTGTTAACTTCTATTTCCTTTTCACCAAACATTTTAGAAATATTAGTTTCAGCAAACGGTACTTGAATGTCCTTAATGAGCAACTTTCTAAGCAATAATTTTAAAACGGTACAAACTTTTTTTAAAAATATAATTACTTATTATATTCTTCATGAGTAATAAAATCCTTAATAAAGAGAAATACTGTACACAAAGAATTTTTCTTCAACACTTTTTCTGGTAATTAAATTGAACGATGTTTAACTAAGTGAGAATTAAAGAAAACAATTTCAACAATTTGCAATATATTAAGCTTATAATGCAGGCGGAGTTTCGTTACATTTTTCTTGTTTCACGAGTGATACATACATATTTAAACTAGTAATATCTGGTGGTTTCATTCACATCGATTTCATGTTTAGGTATAAATAAAAATTACTCCATATAAAATTATCTGTGGCTCAATGAAGATCCCGTTAAAATCTATCAATCGTTCCGGTGCTTAGCCAAACTACACAGATAGACAGACAAATAGTTTTTAGTTTATATGACATTATACTTCTATATAGGTAAACTTATATTAAATGTTAGCATCACGTCCTTAGAACTATAGGTCTTGAAACTGACCAAGGACGTTAGGAATTGCTGACATCAGGTGAACTATATGGTCGACTAAATTGTGCTATAAACAATTCACCACTATTTTTGTCAAAGATATACAATAATTTTGAAAATAGATGTGGCACTCAATGAATAACCACAAAGATACTGGATAGCTGGAAGCCTTTAGCTAATGTGAAAGATAGGTGATCTTCCTATAATCTGCCACTGTGAAATGATACATGAAACGCAAAATTTGATTACAGTAGCGTTATCTAGCACGAAATGTAATTAAACAATGGGGCTGGCCCCTTCAATTACAACCAACAAGCGACGTTTAACACATTCAGATAATCGCACTAAATCGCTTTAATCTCACTCGGGACGAAACTTAATTTCGTTCAACGGTAATTCGGTGTTTCGAATTCGAGATATCAGTGGGGTCACGTGGGCCTTTCGTGATTATACAGGATTTGTTATGATACTTAATTAATTACTATGAACCTTTTATAATAAAGGAAAACTTTCATGGCCTTTTAACGTAATTAATACAGCAATATATATAGTGTGTACTAAGATTTTATATCTATGAAATATCGGTGGTCGGTTTAGTTGGTATAATATAATAACATATATTAACAAGATCTGAAACATTTAAACTCCATTTCTTATGAACCTGTAATTCCAGTAATTTTTGGGTACGAAACAAATTTCTAAATGATTAAAATAAAATATTACTGACTGTGTATAAATCGTTTAAGTCCTGTGGCGGAGGTATCTCTACTAGTAAGTAAATATCATGAAATTTAAAACAAAATTTATAAAAAAAAACACCTGTGTATTCTCTTTTTGGATGATTAAAAAGCATCATTAATTACTTGTGACTAATGTTCTATTGTGGCAGCAAAGGTGCCTGATGATCGTCTGTCAATGGGACATAAATAAATTAATTACTAGACAGGCACTGTAGTCAATACAGACTTCTTTTTCCCATCACGCAATCTTAAGGCAGTTAATCCTTCAGTGGTGTGTGGACATTTCAGACACTAAATATTCCTAAGTTACCAGCAGTATTAAATAAATGGACATGGAAACGTTATCTGCATTCATTAATTGGATAAATTCGCATAGAATCAATCACATCATTGTGTTTGATGCAAACATAGACCTGGGACGAGTGTAGGCGTCCTCGACGCTTTTACCTGACATTTATCATGTTCATCTATTATTAATGCTTCACTTAAAATTTAAGTAATGCCACGAACAGAATATGTTTTAAATTATCACAATACAATCGGGTGACTTATTATCGCCATTTCATTTGGAAGCCGTATAAAATAATCTAACTTACAGATCGATGTCGGATACTGGTTCTGAGTTCTTGCGTTTTGATAAATATCATTGTTCGAATCTGTTGGATAGTAAAATAGATGGACGGAGCGGACGGGGGAGGAAAGAGGAGGGCGAAGTGAAGTATTTTTAAGTGGGAGCCTTGGGAGACTCGGGCTGGTGTATTGTGCCGCGGCTGACGTT
Organism: Hebomoia glaucippe; assembly: GCA_025727935.1. NCBI lineage: Eukaryota > Metazoa > Arthropoda > Insecta > Lepidoptera > Pieridae > Hebomoia > Hebomoia glaucippe. The sequence continues at coordinate 4,102,122 of JAOSYY010000008.1, read as the reverse complement.
AACAAATTACAACGACTGTCAGTTAGAAACAATATAACGGTTGGCGTTTAACTTATCTCGAGAGTTTTCGTCTAAAGCAGATAAAGCGTTGTACAACTAAAATGTCATTATGCTCAAGGCTCTCTTATGTCGGATAGATAATATTTCATTGGGCGCGGTCAGGCCGATATCAGGCGGCATCGCGTAGTTGCGGCAACGATTTGTTCTCTTATCTACAATACTTTGTTTGAGGTTGATAGGTCAACTTTAAGGTATCTCACGGAGTCTAATCTACTTGTTCAATTGTTAGCCGTTCTAGGATTTAAACTTAAGTATTGTTCGGCTTGTCGGGTTTAGTTTCCAATTCGTTTATTTCTCTATGTATCGATAAAGTAATTATTTTTAAAACTTGCGTTTAGTTATATAATAACAATGAAGTATATGTTTATAATAGCAATATAACAGATTCAAAATACATACCGTACTTACAACATCATTTATAAAAATTTCGTCGGTCTATCCATCTGTTCCCGAGAAACTCCGAAAGGACCGGTCCCATTTCGATAGGACTTTGATTGGCAGCTAGCTAATATTATAAAAAGAAACTAAGCCTATTTCTATTCAAGCCATTAAAATTGTATCGGTTTGTTTTACTGACAAGTCTCCTCAGTTAATACTACATTGGTCAATTTATATGTTTGTTTTTCTTATTTGTGCCTATTTTTTTAGCAAATCTTGA
>JAOSYY010000008.1:4073812-4101304 GCA_025727935.1 Hebomoia glaucippe | reverse complement strand
ATGAAACCTCGTGGCACTGCTAGAATACATAATTGCGATCTTGTTTGTGGTTTTTTGTATGATTATTGCGTGTTTGATATGAATATAAAGTACATACAGCAAATGTTAATTAAACTCGATTTTAAATAACCGAATCGAAATGATTTCTGTCGCGTAACAACGATAAATCTTTTCGTATTGAACCTTGTTGACGTTATTAAAAAAACTCAAACAAAGTACGATCTCTTTACAATTAAGAGATTTGCATTTTAAAAACAAAAACGTGTTAAAATTGTATTTTAATTTAAAAAAAATGCAATTGTTGTTTTTTGTGTTTAATTACTAAAAACATGGTCTTGAGTGTGTTGCTGACGAGATTCGAAGCATAAATTATATTGTGCATGAGATTAAACGGAAATAAGGAATTAAGGTACAGTGGCGTAGTATGAAACATTATCCACAAAGCGTTACGAAGATAATATTTGGAGTGGGAAATCTTTTGACGCCTTGCGCGAAGCGGTGATGTCCTAAGGTCTTTATTCCTCTGTGTTCTGTAAGATAATCTATATGTTATCACGAGTCCTGCCATAAGCAATACCTACTTGATCAAAATATATTTACATGTGTTATTTTTCCTATCTACTAATTTGAGTGAATCTTATATACACAGAATTATTTCCTAATGGCATGCAATGTCGGCCACTTATAATATAATAAAGAAAATAATGAAAACTTGTTATAGAGAACTTTTTAAATGTAATCTGGTTCATGTGAAGGAAATAGAAAATTAAAATCATTAGATTTATAGTCTGTCATATGTCATAAGTAAAGTGAACATTTAAAAATGCTGTATTAATTAAAATCGATATTACGTTGTAACACCGTGTTTATAATAACTTTTTTTTTATAAATATATCCAAAGTCGAAACAAAACCGATGTTTGTGAAAGACATATTCTCTTAAAATGTTACCCGCATCGGCCTAAGAAGCGTTAAATATATCTCTAGCGTCGTTTGCTGTGGATAAAAACTTTATCACTTACGCAGCTAATTAACCAACATACGTAGTTCTTAATTAGAGGCCCACCTGCTTGTCGAGGATCGCTGGATTAGCTTTGGTAATCTGCTTAAGCAATGTTTCATATTTTATTATATTATGAATATATTTAGATATGTAGTCCAACATTGGGGTTACTGAAACGCGAGTTCTTCGTTATTAGAAATATAATGATTATCTAAAGCTTCTTGAAAGTATCAATCTGTTTTATGAATTCCAGCATTCTTTGAATATCTCATATATTTGTTACGTTTTTAACAAGGTGTTTTATTGTTAGAGGCAATAATGTAGATAAATAAAAGTTATTGTATGACTCACGTTCTAACGCAAGTCGTATTAAAATGGATTCAGCTGTTTCAGAGATTAGCCGATGTAAACAGATAGACATCAATTTTTAAAAATATGTTTATGTTATATTTACCGGTACCATATATTTTTACCATTATATGTATTTAGAAAAAAAAATATTTCGATACTTTGAACATATCTACACTCCGATTTTATCCATTTGTATAGATAAACATGTTATTAGGGCAGCTGTTACTCTAGTATTAAATAGGTGAGAGGAATGAAATGCTATTCAATTATGTCACTTATAAATAAAAAAAATCAGACCACGCATTTTTTTTCCTGCAAAGAAATCGACATGTTCTTACAGTAAACTGGTAAAACGTATATTTATAATATATTTTTTATACACGATAGGAAGGCAAGCGAGCATACAGTTCACATAGTAAGCGATTTCTATCACCCATGGACACCTCTAAAACCAAAAGATCTAGACACTAGTCGTATTACATAATTTTTCATTTTAAGTAATGTTTTGCTGTCGGTCTTATTTTATTTTTAATTTGAGTATTAGAATTATTATAAAAGGTGTTCAATTTTGATAGTAGCAATAGCTACGCAATGAACCTATTAACAGTGTTTGAAAAACATAGCATGGTTACATTGATAGGGATTCATTATTCTGAAGTTTGACGCGGAAAGAAACCTTAGAAAAAGATTAGACCTAGATCATAGTTCCTGTGTACCTAGGAAAGACTTCAGGAAATTACCATAAAACTTTCACAACGTACTCAATTTATAAATGTAGTCGCTCATGCTTTAAAGTGCTCTTCGTTTTTACGCGCTTTTATTATATATATATATACCTATTACTAAATTTTAATATTTGCTAATAAAAGTAACCACACATTTGTCATTATTCTAATAATAATATATGTAATTCTCTGTAATAATATAAGCTAGTGAAAGTTTCGTTAAAATCGGTCCAGACATTTCAGAGATGACACATAAAATACAGATAGACAAAAAATCTATAAATCATTTGACTGTTGTAAGTAACGTGTACTGTCATATGCATTTAAAAGAGCTTATATTTTGATATTACAAACAGACATTTTTATTTTATTTATTAGTGTAGTTTGATTATTACACGTGACCGTAAATCGACTGCACTTCAAACGACGTACGTAAGAGAGAAAAAGCATCAATTAAACTCCCTACTATCATGTAGCCACGTAATTTTGAATGGGATTAGGGCCGAGTTAATCTGACAGAGCTGTACACGATAGCATCTCATCTCAAATGTGATATATTGCGTTCCTATAGAACAGTACGTCCCACGTCCAACAATCAGTGTGGCAACCATAAAAACTAAACACACAACTTTTTAACCGGGAGTAAAGCTCGAAGTGATTTGTCCAAAGCAATGCATCATTTGAGGATGAGAATAATTAGTGTCAGCGGTTGCATCCTGGCAGTCGCGCCATTCAAACAAATCATTAATAATTCTGAGCGCTAGTTTTTCTGACACGTCCACTGTTGTAAATAAATGGTACGGTGAATTCTTAACTCGCTACTTACAGAGGTTTTTTATGGAAGCAATTTGGTATATGAAAATATTTCTATTTGCGGCTAGTTTAAAGGCGTTGAGGTCAAATATCCATCAGTTTTTGTGTTAGATATGGTGGGAGTGATTCCTTATAAATTATTAGTTCCGCCCAGGTCACTTACCACTGTTAAGTGTTTCAATTTCCGAATACTCGAAATAAAAATAAAATAAGGTCTTAACGTTGGCAATGCGTCTTTTAGATCTACTGATGTTGAAGGTGTGCATGGACGACAGAAATCGCTTAATATAAGTGAACTGTATGCTCGTTTAGCGTCCAATCAGATAAAAAAAAAATACTAAACTAGCACCAATACGTTAGTAAATAATAACTGAAGAAATTTGACTAAGGTCTTAAGATTGGGAACGTGTCTCCTAAAACTTTTAGTCTTGGAGGCGTCCATGGTGGACAGAAATCGCTTACTAACAAGTGAGTTGTATGTTCGTTTGCTTTATTATGGTATAAAAATTTAGTAATTATATCCGTTAGCGTTTTGTTACTAGAAAAAAATGTTATTGCAAGCACGCGCATGTCGCAGTGTTCCGTAGGAGCCGATACGATGTGAACGACCTCATCGTATCAAGATATTGTTTTAATACGCATTTTAATATATTGTTTGCTAGTGTGTCGGAATGTATTATGCATAGATATAGGCAAGTCTGTAAACGTAGATTGTTATAAAATAGGAACTATAATATGTTAATCTATTATACTACAATATAACTAAATAAACTTTTATTATAAAGTTATGATTTTTGTAAGTATGTAGATATACGTAATAATTATTCCTTCACGCGTCGTGTTTTGTATTTTTGTTAAATCAATCTATGATATTTCTAGATAGAAAAGAGTGGCCATGAGTACGGCCTGGTCCTTTTATTTCTTACTGTTTGCCTTATATTTCTGATTATAAGTGTAGGTGTAGAGTTGGGTTTAACTAAATTATTATTTTCATCAGTACTTACTTGTTAAGTTATATAGTTGGTCTGATGTGGTATACATTTTGAAGTGCTTTTTTCGCTTTAAACGTGTAGTGAAACGGTTCTAAGGTGTTATTATATATATGATCTATGCAGACGATTTTTCGATTGGTTTGCTAAAATGTTTAATATTATGCATGTGTGAGCATTATAAATAATGTCTAGGTTAGTTAAGGTTAGGTTAGGTCACGTTTCATAATGACCGGGCATTACATACTATGCCCAATTTATTACTTGATCCATAACATATATATTGTCATACGAATATTCGAAATTTGAACTGGAGATTTTTAAATTATTAAAAAGTGACGAGTGTGTTGCCTTTGTACGGCCTTAAGTGCAATCTAATTGAAGTCACTGGTAATTAAAAAAAAAATATTATATTTACAATCACTTTAATTGCTTATAAATGTCAAAGTAGAGTAATTGACGGCACGGTTATTAATGACAGAAGTCTTTTAGCACTAATAAACTTTATGTTCTTAAGTTTGCAATTAACATGTTGAGTTAGTATCTTATACTCTCTATATTATTTGAAACACACAAAAAAGTATTGTAACCATACTGAAAGGTGGGTAAGATATTACCGGCGATCTGCTCTATTACCCGCGTTTAGTTTACATACAAGAGTTCATGTCAAAATACCTCAGAAATTTAAATACTTGTCAGAAAAGCTGTAATACATACCAGGAAATTTTTATTTTTCAAAAATAAAAGTACTTCTTAAACATTAGACATCTTCTTATAAAATGAGCCAGTGATATTCCTGGGAAAACTCGAGACAGATACACAGGTGGACAGAGAAAAATGTTGTAGGTACAGTGTTTCTATTATAAGTACTACTCGTACTTACTTAAACAGACTTCAATTTAACTTCTTTCTTTTAAATGATATTTTTTTTATATAATCTGACTTCGATTCAAAAATTTTTTCTTTAAAATTTAAAATTTAAATTTCGAAAATTATTGGATTCTTTTTTAATCATATAAGAGCAAACAAACATACGGCTCATCTGGTGGTAAGTGATTGATTAAAAATTAAAATGTTGAGTTCTCTTAAATTGTTTCATGTTCGAAATATGAATTAGCAACTTTGAAGAGGAAATTACAAATTATGCAAGACGAGAAGAAATATAATATTCGGTGAACACCAAAAACAATTTCCTCCGGGGTGTATGTCCAAATCTCTACCCGCTATCATGATCGTGTTGAAATGAGCCTGTAATTCAATCATTGTAACAGAATATGCGAGTGGATACGTTCATTATATACACCTTTCTTTTGGTTATCGCGAATCGAAGCGTGGAAGTATTCTTTTGCATAAAGCGTGATAAGCTACGTTCAACACCGTAATTTTTTGCAAGATTATTTGTACGAAAAATATTACAGATTTCCAATCATTTGTATTATTTAATTACATTTTATAAAATTAATTATAATTACATATTATTGTGAAATACATAGTTATAAAAACCAGATCCAACTGAGTTTCTTAGTTGTGGCTCACAGTAGGGTGCGGTCTTGAACCACTTATAAACTTAGATAATACGTATTTACGAATTTTAATTAATTGATTGATAGTAAGTGATAGCAACTTTGAAGTGTTGTAATGCTAAAACGAATTAAGAACCATCTCAATACAAGCTTTCAAAAATAAAAACATATCGAAATTGGTTTATTCGTTTAGAAGCTACGCCTAAGCTTAAGCCATAGACACTAAGACCTAAAAACACTTTTAACACTTCTCGTTTCTCATTAGAGTAAAAATAGATCGGAATTTAAGGGAAATATGAAGAGAAAGTTGATATTTTGAAATGTATTTCGGTAAAGTTTTGATTAATTAGCTATTACGCGTGATTTCGTTGTTTTTCGATAGATTTAAAAACATCAAACCATATAAACGTACTCATTTCTAATAATATGAGTATATCTATATATTCTGAATTAGTCCAGATATAACAAATTCCAACGTGTATCTAGTCAATGTTTGAATCATTCGAAAAAATGTCGGATCATTCGTTTAGTATGCATGACACATTTTTTGTTATGTTCATAATTTCCACATGTTTTTGTCCCGTTCTAATTTGCTGAGAGTGAGCAGGAGGTGTATATAGTGAATGTATGAATGAGGCAGGACTCCCGCAGCAAAAGCCTTGTTGACCTCCACACTGAGGTGAACCTAATAATTATGCCATTTATTTCCGCCTTTGAGTTTGAGATTTACTTGTGATAATTTATAACTTTACGGTCACAGCTTTGAGTATTTAAAAATTCAAAAAACGAAACTTACACTTAATCAAAATATTTACAAGATACATTGAATTATAAACAGGACAATTTAAACTTAAAGATTACTATCGTATAATTAATCGCTGATTTGAATTTTATAAATAGAATATAGCAATAATATTAAACAGAGTAATTATTTAAGGCTAATTACTGTGTTTATTTTTATCAAACGGGGATAATTAAGCTTTTGAGGTTTCCTGTATCTATGAAAAAAATTAGGCTTTGCTCTATTCATAAACACAAATAGCCTATTCTTGAATATTGCCATAACCCGCGGATTTACCTGTCTTTATAAAACATTAGCCAGGAAGTTTTATTATTGTTATTAGCCAGACGAAGATTTTATAAATTATTTTTCAGCCATCAGTACAGTATATACTTCCAAAACATATTAAACTAATTTTCAAACACCTTATGCACTTGGGGGTATGAAAAATAGCTAAATACCTATTTACTGACCTACTGAATATACGCAAAAAAATCATAGAAATCGATCAAGGCGTGCCACAGGAGTTTGGTTACAGACACAGACACGAGATTTTTACTAGAAATACTGAATATTTTTAAGAACGGTTCAAAATTGCTAACAAGGAGGCAACATGACGCCATTTTTGTGTACTCTTTTTATGATTAACTAAATGAGTGAACATAAAATGTAATCGCATTAAAATTCATATTTATTAAAGTAATAACTTACTTCGAAATACAGCTAGGTTCTCAACAGGGTACCTTGTAATGTTTATTATATACATGTAGTGTGTTGCGATTACAATTTTAACAGCCCGTACAATATTTTTTGGTGTTAATTAGATTTTTAGAACTAAAAGAATGTCAATTTAACTTTATAATTAGAATTACATTTTATGTTGTTGAATTCCTTTTAATAATTGTATAGTGTATTTGAACTTTGATTATACTAGTTAAAAGTGCTATAAACAATGAATTTCGTATGAGTTTTATAATTTTCTTGATACCACGGTTTACTCCGAGTCGAGTATTTCATAGAGATGATGAAATAATAGTATAATTTATTCCGTACAACATTAGCAATGTGCCAATTAGTGTCGTCAAAGTCGTCCTTATCATTTCGGAGATGCCCGTATAAATAGACGAAGAAATTAAAGAAATTAAATCGGTGTGTTCTGTAATAATCTATGCTAATATTGTAAAGCTGAAGAGTTAATTTGTTTGTTTGAACGCGCTAATCTCAGGAAGGGTCCGATTTGAAAAATTCTTTCAGTGTTGGATAGTACATTTATTGATGATGTTTATATGCTATATTATATTTAAAATAAATTAGAGATCCTTACTATAAGTACAATAATGTAACCCACGGTGTATAAATCGAAATGAAGGCGACCGAAGCCGCTGGCAGAAACTAGTTACAGTATATAGCTTAATATGAAAAAACTGTTAATTGGACATTAAAAAGAGATACATCGATTTTGTTTATGTGGATACTTTGCGTAGATTTATTGCTCTGAGGTAGGTTTAGTAGGAAAAAAGGGCGCTGCAGTTTGTAACAGTTAAATTCGCATCAAAGCGCTTCACAGTGTCATGGTGTCACGTTTGAGTAGGCAATGGAAATGCAAACAATAAAGTTAACGAAACAAGATGTGCGTTTTCGGTCATTTGTTCTCTCAAATAGGATCATTTCGCTCTGTTTGCTCTACAACACATCATGTTGGATCGTCGTATTTTGCAGTTTCATATTTTTAAATAGTTAATTGTAAATCAAGCACTGTTCATTAAATAAGTACATAATATTATTGATTATTAGTTATTGCAATAGAATAGGTATGAGACAAAATTGTCGCACAACATCAGAGACCCCACATTATCGCGGCAAAGATTTAAAAAACCTACATCTGCGCGTTTATACTCTTAAATTCAGTCCAATGCGTTGATTGACCCCTCTCGTGTATCGCCAATTTCATAAAACCATCCATAGGATGTTTATTTATCGTTTTATTCGTTTGATATCAAAGCGTCAAGATCCGGGCGGATTTTTTGGTATTATTGGCGAGATTACACAGAACGAGAGAGCGCCGTTGACACATTTAACGACTCCCAACAAACAAAACAGAAATCTTTCACCTGAGTATTTAGCTCTTTGAATAAAAATAAATCCCAACGTTTCTCAGAATAACAACAGTGTCAAGTCAACACGTCTTAGAGCAAAGATTATATTTGTCGTCGTCCGCCGCATTAGCCAGTTTACGAGATAACTTCATTATTAAACGCGCCATATCCAAAAGTCAAACAGATGTTTTGTACACATCACTGTACAATACTTAAAATAAACAGAATTTTTAACATTGACAGCAACTATTTATAGATATGTCATCTAAGCTTAAGGACTTAATGAGCCGGTTCTAATAACGGTATGGCAATGCTCATTTGGTATCCCTGTTTACGTAATTACTTCTCACCAGTCGCCGCAATGTTTCATGTCAATGATAGGGGAAGAATTTTATTTATGTCCTTTCTATGAGAATAAAAAGTTGTAATATGTTCGTCTGTTTATTTTGCTTTCCCGGAAAGATAAAATAGTCAATTAAATTCACGTCGTAATATAGAATAAAATTGAAAAATATTAATTACTATTTACGTATCAATCCTCATTTCTTTTCTTCCTTAAACTTACAGTAAACGTCATAATTAAAAAAAATAGTGACTGTACAGGTAGAGAATGGATAAATGTTAACATAACCACTCAGTATATGATAATAATAAGTTATAATATTTTTATTATTGTATTTCTCCAGTAGTTGCGTCGTTCATAATCTTATTGAAATGTAGACTAAAATATATATGATTCAAATACCAATAAATATTTTGTTCCATTTTTGCCATATAATTAAAATCATCGTGTTCAATAAAATAATTATCAGTTACAAACGTTTAAGTTTTTTTTATGAACTGTGTAGGTTTTACCCGTATTGTAAATTTAAATCGCGATGCTTTTGGGTACAAATATTGATTGAAAACATTTGAATACATATAAATTTTCATAGTTGACACCGAAGTGCCCAATATAACGGAGCGTCCCCGGTTTTTAATCTCTGATTAAAAATTTAAATAATCCTGCTTCAAGAGTAATTAACTCTCAGAACGATACCATGCGGAGTGATATTTGAAACCAGCACCGTGAAAGATTGCAAATTATTTCCGTATCCCTTAAACTTGTTTGATCTCTCTCAATTTCTTCATTATTAAATTTAGTTCAACAAATGTAACACTAAGTCTACACTTCAAGCCGAAACAAACAAGTGCTATTGTTATAAAAAAACCAAATACGGCTATGGTTATTGGAAAAAAGCAACAAATTGTAATATAATGGATAATAAATTTAAAATAAAAAATATATTGGCTTTTTCTAACTGAGAAATCATGGAACATAGTTAACAGAATTAGTAGAAAAAAATCCAGCTCTGAATGTCACTGAAAAATACGGATCCTAAATATACATATATTTATTAAAGTAATCACTTACTATGAAACACATTATGTAGGTATACGAGCAATTGTTTGTCAAATTATGATGAGTCAATAGAAATTTTCCTTTTATTTTGTCATATAAACGGTACAAAACGGTTAATCTATGACTAAAAAACTAAAAGGTTGATGAGTTCAACTCTATGCGACAAGATCCAATCCCCGTTGTAAAAAATATACTGGTAGAGGAAATTCTAAGTGGTATAAAACGTCAATCTATTCGGAACCGGAATATCCTAGGTCCGAGTGAGTCGGATTAGTCGCCACCTGGCATCTCCCACACTCGCAATTTTTCGGCTGATGCAAAGTTCCCTGTTAATATGCAAATTGAGATTTATCTGCCCGGAAGATTGCGTTTTAAGGTAACTTTCGCATAAATGACGCCAAATGGAAACTTAGTTCACGCTCTGATTGCACTTAATTTTCGTGAAAATTTTTGTTTTATTTTATCTGCGTTATAAAATGTTTTCAGATAGATATAAGATTTAATTAATCTGTAATATAATTGGGTGTGTGTGTTAATTTAATTACTTATTTGTGTGATTTTTCTTAATTTGCGAAATACGATCAACGGGAGCTTTGATATAAACATATGTTGGATATATAAAATGCTTTGAGGAGTGACAGGGATGACACATACAAATAAGGTCTGCTGAATATTGAGTTAGATCTCATAGAATTTGTCAGAACCTTTATTGTTCGGTCTACCTGCCGTTAAAACTAAGCATTACATGTTATTCTGTAGAGTTGCGTATCAGCACGGAAAATGATTTGTTTAAAAAAATGCATTTGATATAGTTATGGCTCAAAAACCCTAGGTTCAGTTAGTGTCCATGGTAAATCAAAAGCTCATCACCTAGTGTTCCTTCGAGAACGTGTTTTAGTAAAAAAGCATATAATATAGTTTATACTTATAGCTACTATAAAATAATGTACCTATTTTGGTACAAATATAAACCGTGCTTGAACCATATTAAATAAATTTGGTAAATACTAGTGGCGCTTAATATGTAACAGTGACAGTCACTGCGATTTCACATCAGAAGTAATTATTTAAACTTATAATGACTTCATGACAATTATTCAAAATTTATGATTTAGCTTGGTATTTAGACGAAAATCTGTAATAAAATTATTTATAAATAACATTATAAAAATATAGTTCTTGGTACATTTTATCAACGAAACTCATCAACAGGAGTATTTGTCAATCTCATATTGCATAAAACTGCAAGAAACAATCTATTAAGTATGAAAAATCAAAAGTAAATATTAATTAACTTTTTTCATATAGAATGTTTGACAAAGAGACGAGAAGTTACAATGATATAACTATAATATTATATTAACCCTGTTCCCTGTGACTTTTAACTGTTACTATGAAACTGCTTCACCCCTAGGAGTACTAGTGATGCTCATTTTATTTAATATTATTATGTTAATGAAGACGTAATTAACGCTTTTGTCCCATTGTTGTTATAATTAAGTGTTTATGATGAGATCATTATTTAACTCTGAATAATGTTGAAATAAAGATATCTACGAAAATTTTCCACTCAATAGTTGTTATAATAATTGAACTAAATCCGTTTAGTTAACACAAGAAATTATATTATCGATATCACTGTTTGTGGCATGTGGTTTTGCATTCAATTTAAAAGATTTATCACTACTAATGACAAATTTTCAAATATTTTTTAACGTAGATTATATTTAAGTTCATAGTGCAATGCTACATTTTTCTCTTAAGTACGAACATTGATGTGGTAATCTTTGTATGTTGCCTACGGATTGTCAACCATAAGGTTCAGATGACAGTAGGTCTGTAGGCAGGTAATTACCACATAACATTATTAATTATTTAGTGATTTTCTTTCAAACCGTTTGTGTTTTTTTCGTAGACTGAAGTCTAAATACTTTTTACGCTATCTTTCCGTCTATAAACGTTGGTGCGTGATCGGGATGGAATTTATATCTTTCTCCTTCTTATGTATTCAATATTTAAGTATTGCTTATATGCCGATTAATATTTTCAATATAAAAATATCAAAAATGTAAGAGATAATTTTTAAATTACTTTATGTTAAAATATTTATGAAAGCTAGAAAATAATTTTTACCATTGTTTTTAGAAACTGTACATTTTAGGAACTGTAAAATTAAAACGTCAGTTTAATTCTTATTTTTTATTAAATATAAAAATTAGTAGAAATCTATATGATAGACAACTACAAGGGAATAAATAAATCGACGTGAAGGCAAGCAGAGCCACGGTAAAACGCTAGTTTTTAAGATTCTACTTTGTATAAGTAACAGTGGATTTATTTACTGAAGCAATTGGATTCACTATAGCTGCAACTAATTACCGCTCATCCACAATGAAGGAGCTATGAATGCGTGTAGAAAAGATTTGTCGCACGCCACTTGTGAGGTTTCTAAGGCAGGAACTATTGATTTAATATACAGCCCTCGGAACACTAGGAAGCAGAGTAAGACCGTCTTCGAGAACCGTTCCAAAGCTTTTTAGGTCAAACATCACATTTGTAGTTTGCTCTAATAAGGTCGTAAACTAATTTAAACTTATTTTTGTTTTTTATATTACAGGGGGCAAACGAGCATAGGGCTGCATTGATATAAATATTATAATAAATAATTAAATTAAAATTGTATTTTAATAAGATTAATTTTAATATTGCTTAAAAACTGGATTTAGAATATAAACAAAAAAAAAATATTATCATAATATTTTCAGAAATTAATTATATGGAACGTTTATTTTTTTTTTATTTTCTGTTAAATATACAATTATAATTAATTAAAGCTTTTTCGATAACTTAGACGGCCATTTAATTTACTAATTATTTAAAGATGACGGCAAAAATTCATGAATTGAAATGTTCAGCTGTGCATTGTCGCGTTTCTGCTAATTGGCCTAATTATTATGTACAAATTAAGACGTATCAAATACTAAAGAGCAAAACAATACACGATCTAAAATTCATGAGCCTTCTAAATATGCCAACTTCTGGCATCATCAGCGCTGATTGAAGCTCCGAATTAATTATATTATAAATGTATCCCAGAGGAAAAAAAATAAAACCACAATTGTTTATTTGAAATTCCAACAAAATAACATTTAGGCGGTATGACAAAACCGATGCTCGACAGGATTGTTTGTGGAATACTAATATGGCTAAAGAAGAAATAAAGAATCGCATTATGTTGTGTCGTATTTGTAATATGGACGTCGATAAATCATAGGGAACGGGCACAATCGGCCCGGTGACATGGTATGTCCACAAAAAATAATACAAGCCATCATTCAGATGGCCTGGAGAATTGGGTGGGAGTTCGAGCCTCGACTAGGGCTGACCAGATACAACTACTTAATTAATTTAATACAATATTTTTTAAATCATCTTTATTATACTTGCGACCTATAAATGTTAGTAAATCTCAGAGTTCGAAATCAACTTTATCCCACATCTGATAGATGTACCTATCCTATTTAATTGTATACCTTGCTATACTGAAGCTAGTCTAATGAACTCAGATGCTTAAGAGTATTCATACTATTTTAAGAATAATGAACTGTCATTTGCTATTACTATTGAGCGCGTTTGTTTTAGGATATACTTATCTGTTCAAGCAGTAGGTAGAATGTTCGTTGGAGTTCAGTAAAATACGGTTTTAAAATTTCCAGAACTTCTAAACCACAGTATAAATGTTCTCCACTCAGACTATAGGAAAATGTTAAGAATTTTACAAAAAAAAATATAACCGAATAATGATGATACCTAAAAAATATGAGTCCTAACTTAGGAGAAGTATTAAAAATATATTACCAACTTTTCAGTACAGCTCAATTAAATTAATTAATAATTAAGCTCTCAATCAAGGTCAGATAGATACAGGATTAGTTTACGTTGAAAGTATGTCCGTTCTGCACTGCGCCAGAGTTCCTACAAGTACTGCTCTTCTTGAACCAGCAACGATCGTGCCTCACTCTAAATAAGAGTACAATAAATAAGACACTCATTTCCTGCAAACTGATCCATAATAGCATAACTTGATGACGTCAAAAGTCAATTAATTATAAATATTGACAGATCTTATAGAAAAGTCTTGTGTTAAGAACATTCTTTAAGTGTTCTTCAGTATAAATTTCGAAACTACTGTACCAGTCAAGATGAAATTTAGATATATATATGTATAATTTGGCACAACAAAGTAGGAGATAATGTTAATGAAGTTGTTGGGGAGGATCTACTTGATTAGATTATTTAGAAGATTCAGTATTATTAAATAAATTTAAATGTAATTTTCTAGTAAGTGTGTGATATGGAGAATTTGTGTTTTGATTTACTTATTATATCGTTTATATATTTTTTTTTCTATGAAAATATACTTTTATTATAAAATTAATAGAAATATCAAGGGTTTGAAAATTTCATTTAAGCACTATAGTTGAAAATTAGGGTGTGTAATATAGAGGAACTCTAGGTATATTAATTAATTATTAAAGCTTCACTTGAAGATATTCTACGCAACCCTAAAATGTTAACAGTTGTTATAAACACTAATATGATAACCATGTAGGTACCAAGAATAAATTTAAATTATGAATTTTCAATATTGTTGAATCGCTTTTTGTCAACCTTAGCGGATCACGACTCGATCACGAACAAAATATGTTTTGAAGATAAATGTTAATATGCATTTTGTCTCTAATTTATTTAACTATTGTATCGACATGAAGAAGATTTGATCTTATCATTAAGGAATCGAATATCGGCAATTTCGTAAAGTATAAAATATAATCGAATATAATAATCTACCTAGCCTTATATTTTGCAAATAATATAAGTGTGATAATAATCTGTATTTAATAAATCCAGAGTATTCAGCTATTCTAAAATCATCGTTTTCCAAGCGTTTGAATTTTTGACCACGTGTGGCGAATTTTAAAGTATGCACACATTCTCTTGACGATACCGACTCATTGTTTGCCTCCACAGAAAGAACAAAACGGCAACCAAGATGGAGATGTCCAATATTTTAGATGGCATAGCAGTCGCTACGAAATCGGAATTCCACTTTTGAATTCTCACAACATGAGATAAAAGGAAACAAATTGTAAACGTGCAGTATTTAAGGTTCTAATTACATTGAAACATCTCCTTAGAATGACTCCATATCTGCTCTTGCAAACAACGCTTTAGTAACCAGGTATGCAATAGATAATCGTGTTTTATGCTAATTCTATAAACAGTAACATAACTCACAAATTTTCGACGTCTCCTGATTTCGATGTTCAACAAAGAGTATAATTTTGACGGATCTCACTCAAAGCATATAGAATTATAAGCAATCAACACTCAGATTGTTACGTTGACTTTTGCCCGTCATCGGTTATTAAGATGTCTTTGTTATAGAAACATGTTGGACTATTTACCCAACACGCTTCTCAGAGCGCTTTGTAAAAATAACAGAGCTTTTTACGTTCAACTCGATCGGTGTGTATTGAACGAATTCTTCAAGTCACTTAGTACTGCGACGCATACGTTAGAATTTGCTTTGATTATACGGGTCGTTTTGATAGGTTTATTGTATGCAGAGAACGAACGTTATGGATTGGGAGGTTGTAACAATGTTATATGAGCGTCTGATGTGACAATGACTCGTGATTGCTCCGTGAGAGTGTTAATTGAAACGAGAAGACATCCAGGAGTGAGTCATCACGAAGAAACGTCGAAAGCGCTTGTTGGTTTCATTAAAAGTAATGTACAAATGTGTTGACTGCCAAAAGTTGATACGTGGTAAAATATTTAGACGGCGTGTCGATAAATATTTCAATGAAAACTTGAGTGGAGATTGACATGTATATATGCCACTTAATCGAGCCTCGAGATTTTTAATTAATAAACGTCTTCTTGTTTGGTATTTAACTTGCTGTAACACGCTTTGTACTTTCAAATAATTTGATAGTCGTTGAAAAGTTAGTGGCAAAAGTGGCATATTAATGACACTAATTAGCAAAATCCATAACTGAAACTGAGAATTGACAGAAAAGTTGCGGGTGAAATTTTGAAAGTATACCTTCAAACAAATCACTTAAGTCTAAAATGTTTTGTGCCATATTTCCCAGCATACAGGGGCACGCTATAAAGGTATTGATAAGTGACACTATACTTTAAATTCCTTTTTAAAAAATTGCACATACAGTAGTCTGAGAAATATGACTCAATGAATTACAATCGTAATTCGTAGGCGTGATTCCAGTTTGGATATATCAAGTATATATTTAAGTAAATCGTTTTAATATCAAAATCGAACTACTAATACACTTAAAGTCATTCAATTATAATCATTTATCAAATTAAGGTGTGTTTCTCTGGTTGTATGTTCGAGTCGTGCCAAAATTGCATCGGTACAAGGAAACGACTACAGCACTAAATCTCTCGTTGTGCGGTTCAAACAGAGCGGATGGAATGGATAATTGAGTATTTCTCACGAATTCCAATATAATTCTATCACCCTTTCAACACCGTTGTGGGCTCTTCATTTGTTTATTTATATTGGACGCCTTTCATCTGCGATACGTGGGTAAATAATGAATGTACGACGTATTATAAGGTGAGTATCTGACGTCACGCCGGACACGAGTACATCAAAGGATTATATAGTGCATGATTTATGTGTATTTGTTCGTATACGACCCAATTACGGGAAAATTTGTGAAATCATAATGAAATTATTACTACTACTGTCTTTGATGTTCTAATTGGATTCGCCTGAGTTAGCTCTAATTTAAATCTAGTTTTCGAGTGATTTAATGTGTCTTGAAATGTGCTTAAGAGTCACTCGTTGAGTACTATGTTTCATTCATTTTAAAGTGTAGGAACTGTATGAGGTAAGGTTTGGTGGATAAGATTTTTCATGTTAAGATATTGTGTATTATTCTGTATCAAGATATTCCAACTAAAACTGAAATTCATAAAAAATGAAAGTAAATAAATATTAAATCAACTTCTTTAAGTAAGTAGAATCTGTACTTAGTGAAAAAATGAGCTACCTTTGTTACATATAATAATATATAAGGAAGTTAATAATGAAAAGCGAATGTTTATTTTGTGTATTAAATTTTATTGCATCTATTCACACCTTCTTGTAGAATGGTTACGAGTTTGAAGCTCACAAAATTATCCATATATAAACAATATTGCTTAAAGTAATTTGTGAATGTGTGTTCGTGTGTGTTAATATGAACAATTAAACATCGAAAAACGTAAAACTGTCTAATTATTATTTTTATATTATTACTAACACATAGGAATATTTACTGATTTATCATATGTTTGAAATTTTCACAAATAACTAATATCTATAATATTCCCAAAATACGTTTCGTTGCACGTATAATTATATATATGTTTGAATTCGATTATTTACATGAAATATTTTCTGCTAATACAGAATTATTGTTATTATCACTCTTAAATATTCATATTACGATTACAATATATGTATACTAATAAACTGAGACGTACGTATGTACAAAACTATAGACTCAATTTTGGACTTTCAGTCTCTACAATATTGGAAAAAATATTTTACACTATTTAGAAAACAAATGATTGATAATAATATCACTATACAATTACTTTATTACATTATACAAGGCCATTAAAGACGTTCATTTTGAATAGATACAGTAAAATATTCAAAGTATAATAATTAAAATAAAAATTAAGTAGGACATCTTATGATTTTAACGTACATAATATTAAAGGAATCTTTGTTTAGGAAAAAGAGAGACTAAGCAGCCAATTAACGTTTCGAAATTATTTTATAAATGCTCTGTTTTAGTATTATACAAAGAATTATCGTGGTTATATTTTGATCTGTATTGAAACGATTTTCATCCGGTACTAATGTCGAAAACACTGTGCCCAGTCTCCCATTGACAACAATTTCCTTCTAGAGTGTTAGTTCGTCTAAAACATCGTCTTATTAAATGTTTAATAAAGACAATCATAGTCGTCTGACTAGAAATTAATAATTCAGATTTTTCAAAATCTGGTATTTGTAGATAAGATTATTAATATTGGTTGGTTTGTACAACCAACAGCTATTACTACTGACCTCGTATCAATAAATAAGTATTATAATTCGTATGATAGACGTTTACGAAACTATTACACAATAGAGAAAATTGGACGTAATTAGGCACTAAATATAAAGAGAACATTTTCAAATAATAATTTACACTCTACACATTAAATAATAGTCTAAAATAGTCACGTCTATGATGTAGAAACGTAACACGTATTAATACCTATTTTTATTTAATCACTTCATTTCAACCACCTCCAATAATAACTACAGTAACATTTCGCAAGGTCCAATTGGAGTTAGCACCTAGTATTGTCGGTCGGTCGGCGCTTACGCATCGACGTCGTTTGCGAGTTGTCAACCTCACTGCTCGCCTGTGTCCACTATCACAATTCTAAGCTTCTCTACCGGTGCATAAATTATCACGTAGTATATAGTCGTATGTATACATATTTATAATGATATTTACAGATGTATCGCGTCACTCACGGGTCGAGGTTGCGTTTATTGTCGGTGCGCCAGGTGTGGACGGGAGGCGAGCGGTCAGGCGCGAGAGGGAGGCGGCGGCTCGGCAAGGGATGACGTGGATGAGGAGGATGGGGAGGGCGCGGGAGGCGCCGGAGCCGGTGCAGCCAACGCGAGCGAGCGAGAGTACTCGAGGAGTGCTACGTCTGCAGGGTGCGTCGGAGGGTACAGTCCTCTGTACAGCTCCGGCCTGTAGGGGTGAGCGAGTCGCGCAGCTGCAGCGGCAGCGGCGGATTGATAAAAGGCAGACGCAGATGAGGGTGGCGGTGGCACTTCCCCGTCCTTACTTGCCATGTCAGCGAGAGACCATATCCTTGGTTTGGCTGAAGCGGGCGTGCTACCTGGTGGAGCTCGCGATGGGAGATGCTGGAAAGCCGGATGTATTGGCCGCTCATATGGTTCCGGCGACTCCGGTCCGCTGTCAGCTCGCGATTCAGACCACTCAGACTCCGTCCGCTGGCCCAATAAATCTAGCCTTTGCTGTGGCCTGTCACCGTCTTCACTTGAACCCGTGCCGGAATCTTTTCCATCTACAAAGACAAGTTTGGTTAAAAATCTGTGATTTAACAGTGGAGGATATTGCTGAAAATTTAATAAAAATAGGAGGGACTCAAAATTATTTCGCGCATTCCCTAGATCACCAATCTTAGTATTTAATACCTTTGCATTAGCCGCATACATACAAAAGTACATACATACATACATAGAATTACATTTATTCTCACATGAAACGAATTTTGGTCATCAGTCATCATAGTCAATGGAGAAGTTTTCTACCTACCTCTATTGTAGACAAGGCGTAATTTTATGTATGTATTGACCGCATTGCCTACCTAACCAATAGAGTCAATGTTACATACCTAGCCCATCTTTTCCGTCGTTGCTTTTGTGGTCATCGTCGTCATTATTATTATCATCATCATCTACTCTGTTACGTGGCTCCCATGTCATTTTGTTCTCCTTCTTCAGACGTCTGCGGGCATTCGCGAACCATGTAGATACCTGAGTAAGTGTCATCTTTGTAATGATTGCTAGCATGATTTTTTCTCCTTTGGTCGGATATGGATTCTTCTTGTGTTCGTTGAGCCAAGCCTTTAGCGTACTAGTTGTTTCTCGAGTTGCATTTTTCCGTCTGGCTCCATTGAGATCCATCCCATATCTGCTGACAAAGAATTCTAGTTACCATAAAGGATATTTTAATATCTCACATATACAGTTGTATTTAAGTGTATATACTATGTACTTGTATTAGAGCATTGTTAATTTAGTTGCAATATTTATAGAGCTCAAAGCTTTTTTATCGATTATCGATTAATAATTTCATGTAACATATATTAAATTGAGCCATTATGATTCATCAGACAATGATTTTGTTATATCGGTATGAAAAAAAACCAGTTAAACACTTCAAAAATGTTCCAAGAAACAAGTCGAAGTAATTCGCAAAGTTTTTAAAGGTGGATACAATCAAGCGTAAATGGTCGAGTCCGATTTGGAAGAGCAGATAAGTTAGTTCGTGACCGCCCCTGCCAGTGCCGCCTGCCCCCCGTGGCCGCCCCACCAGTCCAATGAAAGCGCTAGTATAATAATTGAAATCGAGATAAACCGTTGGCTACTGTACTGGCGTTAGGCTGCAGCTTATCTCCCGAACCGTACGCATTCGCTTCCAGACCAACCAGTGATGTACAAACTTATATCTTTATTGTGGATATTCCCGTATCTAAATTCTATTAAAATTAATTAAATACTTCACTCAGTAAACAAAGTGATAACTGAAGAATAACAAAGAATTAATCGCTCTCAAAGTACTCTCTAGCCTGGATATATAATATAATCGAATACAAAATAACGAGGTTTATCTTGAGTTTACTCTTAACCCGGCCTATCAAAGTTACTTGTTCAAGAATTGTAACAGTATAAAATTGTATCCATATGCCGCCAGTGCAGTTGGTAACCAAGAAGGGTGGAAAATAGGGATGAGTAGTATGGGAAATTAATAAAACCGTCACTTAAATCGCAGAAGTGACGGGCAGCGCCCCTGTCTCAGACAATCGCAATCGATTTCCTACTTTATTTGTTGAGTCACAGAGTTTCATTTTACTTAACTCACCTTACTAAATAAACACGGTCTCTATTGTAACTTCGTTGTTGACTTAATTCTTCTCGCCCCCAACAGAATGAGATTCTCGTAAATAAATATGAAATGGAATATTATTCCTTTTTGTTACCGTTTTCATTAACTCAACCGACTAGCCTAATTTAATAACGTTTATTCTGCCATTGTTAGTGGTAACTGCATCTTTAATGCAGATAATTACACAAGATAAAGGTGTGGATAGAGTGGTGAATATTATTATATAATCAAGAGCAAAAGTTGACTTTATATTTTAATGAGTTCGCTCGAATGAATGAGCTAAACAACCATAGAATTGAAGCGATAATACGAAAGTGGAGCGACGAGGCTTAGGCGTATTCTGCAGACAAAAAAACGTTCATTTATTCACAACGTGCCACTTTCACAGCATCCGCGCTCGCGGGGATGCCGGGGGTTCATTTTTTTATTATTTTTCCAACAGCGCAGCGGGTGGTTCGCCCCTGCCTTCAATTAAATCCCTATCTCCAGCCACCTCGCGTTTCCTACTTAAACTCATAAAAATGAGATAAACACAAAATTATTGCTGCCACCTATCGCTGTTGTTATTAAAACGAATCACGCCTGCGCTACATTTGAATGCTCTTTCTGATAATATCTATTTGAATTTAATCACATTCGTTTTATGAATGAATCCCTTTTTCTACCAGATAATTGATTATAATTGTCTTCGTCGGGTTTTTTATCTTAATACTGCTATGTGATTGATTATGATATGAACACGGATGTTTTGTTAACATATTAAAAGTTATTATTAGCCGATTTGAGTTGCATTTAATTAAGAACATGAAATTTAATAACAAATCCTTTTTTAAAACACTATTTAAAATAATATATTTTCTTAAGATGTAAGCGGTAATACATTAAGATGGTTAATTAAGTATTGCTTATCGTTCTGATTTATATCTCCTCCTATCTGATATTTTAATTAATACTTAAGTTAAGTTTACAAGGAAGGTCGTTATTAAAACCTTCTTACCAAATTTACTTTGGTTCAAATTTAATAATTACAGTTACGCAGCCTCGTTTTGTAATATATTTAATTTTCTATTTTACAACTTAATTATGATATTTAGTAAAGTAATAAATTATTATAATCACTTCTTTATGTCTTGATTTCGTCACTAGCCCTACTAATATGTTAAGTTGATACTTATAAAATAATTAATCTATATATTTATATGAATATATACCATCTTTCAACTCAAATATTAGACGGATCCTTATTAACGCAATTTGTGAAGAGTTTTTTTATATAAACATAGCTGTTTGACCGCGATTCGACCAGATAAGCAGTGTTGATGTGGTCTGAAAGGTCCAGCCTATATGATACCTGTTCACCAGTATTCTGAACATCCCAGAACTTAATATTTTTCGTATTTATACCTTTACATAAATAAAATTTAAATATTTATTTCTTATATCAAAACTATAAACAAGTTAAAATTTTTCGTCTGTCTGTTTTTTGATCGGAGTAATCTCCAAAACGGTATCAACTTTAACTGGGCTGGGCAGAGAGTATCATAGATTACTTTTATTTTTTTATCATCGTCATCACATAAAGCCACGGTATCTGTTTCTAGTATAAAATCAAGGACGCTACAAAGTCCTTTAATAACATCATAATTGACAATGATTTTGTTTTTGTACAAGTAATTTATGTAATTACAGATTATGAGATATCATGTTTTTGTTCTGGTTGAAACCTTCCGTACTTGTATTATTTAATTAAATATTCCCCGTAGATGCGTTCACATCAATTGTATGTATACAATGATGAAACAAACAATTTTCTACTCATATACTATCTGTCAACTAGTCCCGTCTAAATCGGACCGGACGTTCTAGTGATTAGCGGGAATAAACCGACACACAAAATATTTGCTTTCTGATAGGTACTATTACTTAAAGCTATTCGCAACTTATATAAAATAGTCTGTCTGTGTTTCTGTTCGTTCTGGCTAATCTACTGTACTTATCCTATATATTATAAAAATATTTTTTATTTAGAAAATGTATTACTTCCATACAACAATCAGACAAACATTCATTTTTGTAGAATTATGTATATTATCGCCTATTCATAGTTGTGTGAGTTTAAAAAAACACTTGTTATATTTTGAATGTTGTCCTTAGTAATTTTATACGAAATCGTATCGTATTGTTTTTTATTGGAACAGGTACAATTTAGTTTCATTTCAACAAACTTAAATGCAACAAAAAAGTCTTTATATCTTTGAGGTGCCGCCATGTAAGCAAGTACAACTAGGATCATGTTTCAATTTCGAATTTACCAATGACATCGGCTTCAAACAAATGTGCATAATGTGAGGTACAGTGTCACACTATAATTTACAATATGATATTTTGAACTGTAATACATAGACATAGAGGTGAGAACTTGTGTTGCTGATTGTTCACCTATTTCTTCCACATCGACGACTTCATCAGTCAAATGATACACCGCCTATGAAATTAAAGATGCCTTTTAACTCTTGGTGACAGTTTTGTGTTGAAAATTTATCAGGCATTGTCTAGGTGATCGAATTACATGTCAAGTATACATCGACTTGTATTTCTTGGGGAAATCAGAAAACATGCAACTTTGTTGGATGGATAGTTATTTATGAGAACGCAGGATGATAGTGATGATATGATTAGAATTTTCTTTATAACATTAGCTATATATTATAATATCATCAATATCGGTTCAGCTGTTTCGGCAGTTAACCAGAACAAACAGAAGGATAGAAAAAATGTGTCTCTATTATAAGTATCGTATACACTTTAAATACCTGGTTTTTTAATTATAAAAAACTTTAATTTTATTTTCTCAGTATCAGTAGTTATGCCTAGTAATTTTTACGGTCTAAGATATGAAAATATATAACAGAATTCCAGTAAAGTATGAAACAATACCGTATATATGAGTTCAGATTCAAGTTTGAACATATGATCATTTTTCAACAACTAATTAATCTTTAGGCTATTATTAAATTACATTTTAGAAATGGTGTAACACAAAAAATATCAAAAACAGATATGCCAGCATTTTTCTTCTTTCTAATTCAATTGTTTGCAAATATAATTTATTATTTTCCTATTTAATTTCAGAAAATAAATAAGTCACTTAGTAATGGATCTTGTAAAAACTATTAAAACACCCTAATTTTGCATCGATAGAATTTCAGAATGATAACATTACATTACAACTATTTCAAAACAGAATGTCCCTACAATTGCCGCTATAATCATTTGTCCATTTTGGCCGGCATCCAAATTAAGCTGCTAATAACAAAATACAAAACAGCACACGGCTACAACTCTAACAACCACGAAACAAGCTTTACACAAAGAGTAAATAACGCAAAAACATCGCCTTTCATGCTTCAAATAAATAACAAAGTTCATAAAAGCGTTGTCCGATAAAACTAATTATTCGTCGTCGCAATATACGAATGGAATCACGCAACGACCAATCTGAGGTTATGGAGGTAGTTTTAAAAAGGCAGTATACAGGTACTAAATATTGTCGGGTAGATACGCGGGTTGGGGCGCGGCACGCCAAAAATACATTAGCCTGCTCGAAACGCGCTATTACGGCCTACCGCACGCATTCACGTCCGCGATAACCGTCCTCAGCGTATGATATCAGCCGAGTAATTGGCTAGCTTCGTGCATAAAAACCCCTAATAGAAACAGTAGGGACGCCTGTAATACGAGGTAGTATGCAATAATCGTCTGAAATTTCGGACAAGCTTAAACCCCAATCGGCAAGACAATTTAGCTGTGCCTAAAGGGCGTTCGGCAGGACTGGGCGTGCGTGGCGACTAGCGAAGCGTAAACGCACCACCGGTGTCCTCAGCCATCTTTGTTTTTGTTACAGGGGTCGCTACACACCCCTCTGCGCGTCAAAATTTTCAGGAGCCATATTTTTACATAATTTACTTAATAGCTTATACATTCGACTAAAATTGACGTAATTTACATGTATTTAATCTTGTTTTTATTACATTATATTGAGCGATCGTAAAATTTTAATTTCATATTCCTTGTAGTAATTTGCTTTAAACTTGTACAGAGATAATGCGAAGTATATAATGTACATCGATTCGTGTTCAATAAACTCATCGGAGTTATCTGAACGAGTGCGCTGTTTATATATTGCAAAAATATCAATATTTTCTTGTTAGTTCTATTGGTTTACGAAAACAAGGCATAAATTATGACTGTTGAGTTTATCAGTGGCAAATTATTTTTCTGTTTCGCTTGAGTCTTGACCCCTTACGTAGAGGGAAGATAAGACAATTTATTGTATAGTCCAATAGTCAGTTTTAATTAATTTTTATTATATTAATAATGTGTAACAGGGATAACGCTTTAGGTGTGCTATTACAATAATAACGGTTAGTTCACATTGTTTCAAAGCTCTCACCTTGTTAGAAAGTACTCTCACGGTTGATACATGTGTAAAAATATTATATTTTTAAGTGCTTTTTTTATTATTTCAGTGAATATAATTCTTAGCTTTCTCTGTTTTAAGCAACGGTATTACGTGATTGATATTAAAAAACGTGAAATATTTAATTCCTTTTAATGTGTCAGTACAACGAAGTATTTAAAAGACGTCTTGCCACGTAAACACATAAATTCTGATAAAAGTCACGCATAATTCTTATGTGTCGCTAATTAATAGTAGTTGATTAAATAACTTTGAATTAATCAATTTAAGTCTATAAACAATTGTTAGTGTTATCGCATTTCATGTCTTTCACATTCAAAGGGGTCAAAAAAAACGAATCTTTATCAAGCAAAGTTCCCACTGCATTTTGTAATCTGGCAAGAAATAATATTATCAATTATACTTTTTAATAACTTGATTACTTCGCTCTGATAAACGAGAAACTAGGTGTTCTGATAACTTTCAGGATTTCCAATGTTTTAATTAGTATTATATATTTTTCTATGATTATAACAAGTGACCTGAACACATAACGGGTAATAAAGTACGATATTTTGGCGTTTAGATTAAATTCTTAAATATTTAAACGCAAATTATCTGTAGGTTTTTAGACTAAATAAAAAAGAAGAAATATTCTAAGTCAATATTTGAATGCTTCAAAAATGAAATTCAGTCAGGGTTTTAAACGGCCGTTCATAGAGACAACGTGAATTGTTGTCTTTTTCTGTAAAATACGGAGTACTCGAAACAGATCGACGAAGAATCGTGAAATAATCATAGACGTAAACCTGTGTACTGAGCTTCAAAGACTAGTCGACATACAAAAATGCGCCCATATCTATCACATTAGCGTAGGTTAAAAATTATTTGCCCTACAACGAAATTACGTTCTGCGCAGTGATTGTTTACATCGAACAAATTTGTTTACCGCCCAGAAGTTATCATTTCTCACTAGATATGTCAGAAGTGACTATTTATCACACGTCATTCGGCAGTTTATTGAAGCATGTCAGTCAATACAATCTGGGACATTCGCTCATAATCGACGCTCCTACGTAGTATACCTACAATGGTTCTAATTGTGACGATTATACAGATTACATTTATTGAATTTTGGTTTGATTTTGAATTAGTTAAAATAGGATAACACTATAAAAAATTAATTTACAAAATAATGGTTTTAATTTGTAATTAATTTAAAAGCTTCTGTTTGTTATATGTACAACGCTATTTCTTAATGCATATTAAAATAAATATAGGATGAAAACAGAAAAACATTTTATTAAATTATTATCTGCCTTTTTCCGATAAGCTCCGGGACCGCTCGATCGATTTTGACGCGATTTTCTATGGTAGTTAACTCGAATTATTTAAGTCTTCATAATAACTGTATATTCATAATCATATAATTATCATAGAATCTAAAAATAGTGTAAAATTAAATTTTACATGGTAGTAACAGCGACGCACGGCTAGACCATACTATACAAATGAAACTATAAATTCTAATTTCGAATTGATCAACAGATAACAGCCTCTTTTGATGGACTTTAAAAACGGATGTTTGTTTTAAAATCTGGCCAGTGGAGATTGCTTTAATGTTCTGTGTACGTTTTATAAGTAGAATAATTCCTCGACGCCGCTCGCTTGGACCATAGACCTCACAAGACGAGTAATGTAGACCATATTGAAAATTAAGTGTCGCGACTACAGATCACATATTATCACAGGTCACAGTTTATTACTCACATAATATTATTAATATCGATGAGAACATTGAATTTTATGAACTTGGGAGGCATTGTTTCACAATGCTATTTGTAGTTAAAGTTGTGCAAGATTTTATTGCTATGATAGTGTGAATTAATTATGTGTACTGATTATTTTTATAGTTAACTTGGTATTTTGTAATGAACTAAGACTCATTAGCGTGACGCGTGTTGAAGACAGTGATTATCGCCCTAAGTAGCAACCATTGATACGCAATGTTACGACAAATACAGCGCATATTAGAGACAAATATAGAACACTAAACGCCGTTGTATCAACTGATTCGTAGTTTGTCCAACAAGGTAGATATTATGTTTGCATACCGAAACATCCCACATGTGACTTAGCGTATACAAAGGTACCTTAACACTCAAGTACATGCAAAACATAAAGGGATTACATAGGACCTGCGATGCATAGTAATTTATTTGTCAAACCTTATGACATTCTTTTTAACAGTTCTAAACTTTAAAATTTAAGTTCTATAATTATCTTTAATAATATGTAAACGATTGTATATGAGAATGCATAAAACTTTTTATAGAAATATAGCGCATACAACGTATAGACTAGTGCTTACAAAAATAATGTGACACATATGTATAAAAGTTCACTAAATTAAGGGTTATTGGGGTAATATCAAAACTGACTTTTGAATAAAGAATAAAAAGTGGATAAAAAATAATAACTTTAATGACTTTTAAAATAATATATTCAGTACTCTAGAAAATTGTTATTGTGAGTTCAAGCTATGTAAAGACCTTATTTATAAA
>JAOSYY010000008.1:4061448-4073712 GCA_025727935.1 Hebomoia glaucippe | reverse complement strand
ACTTTTAAAATAATATATTCAGTACTCTAGAAAATTGTTATTGTGAGTTCAAGCTATGTAAAGACCTTATTTATAAAAATGTTTAAAAACAGTCACTTGTTAAAATACTCATTTGGCTATTTTGCGGTTCGCGGTTTACAATAAGCTATAATCCCGTTGAAGGACATTATTAGCTTTTCTGAATGTAATTTTTTTACAACAGTCCAGTATATATCTTAATGCACTGATAGTTTCTGTAAATAGGGCCGTAAGTAACTTAGTGGTATGTTAAATAACTTAAAAACCTTCATTATGCGTTAAGAGCATGGGATAGACACATTTCGATGTCTACATTAAGTAAATGCGATAATTGTTTACCTAGAATTAAATACTACAACTTTTTATTAAATGAGATTCATATATAGTGTAACTAATTCAAAGTTATTTTTTTGTTCCTTTCTATTTTGTGTCTTTTATTACTGATAAGTACATTAGCAAGCAAAGTTCACGTTAGGTCAAGATAAATTTTAAATTGAATTTAATAGGAATGACAAATTCATGAGTAAACTATTTACAACTAATTTATTGTGTTGCGTATCAAACGACCTAACCATCCTTATCTATATAAAAGTTCCGACTTGTGCTTTCAAAGTGTATAAAACGTAGTTATGACAAATCCTGATTGCGAGCCGCCTCGTGGCCGCCGCTGACCGATAGGAAAGAGGAAAGAGGAAGCGACCAATGCGCCTAGAATGAAATTAGCCCCCGGTCAATTACTTCGAACCGACTGTGGCTTACTAATGGCACGCGCGCGCTCGCTGCATACGACTCTCTTCATTTATATGCTATAACGCGCACTCTTTATTGTTCCATACTTCGGTAATACACGGGAGGACTGGCAGTTTGTGCTGTAAATCGTTGTCTCTACACGTATACTCGATTAACTGTGGCCGGGGTCTTAAGGCGCACGTAGACTAGAAACGTGCGGCAACATTATGTCGCTCTTATTGTGACGGATTAAGAATTCGAAAAGGTATTTAAGAACGAGAAGATTTTCAATCTTCTCTCCGTCTGAATTGTTGTGTTAGCCGAATTAATAGTTTGTTTTGAAAAACGATTAGATATGGACATTTGAATATTATTTACAAATTTAACAATGAAAATATACGTCTGTAATAAAAAAATAATTTTATTTAAATAGGAAAATATTAACGAAATCCATTAGAAATAAATGGCGCTATATTCAAGAATAAGTGCTATATCCTATGCTGTAAAGAAGAAGAACAATTGTTGTGATAAAAAATTATATTATGATGTGGGCGGTCAGCTTTATGTGGAACGGGGAGCGTGTCAATACAAGCCGCTCGTTGGCTAGAGGTGATGTCATGTCCGCCACCGGCCACACAAAACGTGAGACTACGTGAGCGCTTTGACCACGTACTGTGATCTAGATGACGCATCAATATGTAATTGTTTGATATTTAGATAGGTGTAATTCGTTGCGGCGTAGATAAAGGCAACGGTCTCTTGATGAGAACAGAAATACAGGGAAAATAGATTAAATCATTTTTTCTTTTATCAACAGTATACTAGGGAACCTAAGGTTGCGCAACAGCAGATGACACTTCAATCATAGATACAACAATGTGCTTTAATTTTAATTCGAACAAATTAAATCCTAGACTTAAGATGAAAAGTTTTAAAGCACTTCCCGACAAATTCCTTTAGTAAAATGAACTTTTTAATAGTAGCTTTCAAACGAATTATGAAAATCTCCTATTAGACAAAATCTCTATAATATTTCCTTTGGCTTAACGAGATAAGGAATTGACGAAGAATATTATTGAAAAAGTTACTGTCATCTTCTTAGCCTTTAGGGATTTATTCATTCTTCCACATCCCTTTATCACTTATCAAATCAGTATTGAGTCTGTTAACATATAGAATTACCTAGAGTGATAACTAAGTTATCGTTACATTTTAACACTCTTTGTACTCACGTTACTTTGTAAAAATCATTTAATTAGCATGTCTGTCTAATTCAACGCAACGCCGGTTACACTTCGTAATAACAATGTCTGAAGGTAGCTTTGCTAGTAGTAATAGGAGCAGTATCCTGCGCTGAGTGTATTGGCTTTGAGATAACTTACAATCAGCCTTTAAGATAACTTACCCTTGTATGTTTGAGTTGATTGCGCTACGCAGTGATAGTATGGCGTTAAGGTGTGTCTAAACACTTGCTAATGCACAATTAAACGATTCTCCTGTTATTTTTTGTGGCAAACGCATTTATTATTCCACTTAATATTATATGGAATTGTATGAAAGTTATTTTGCATGTGACATAGTCCCAGTTCTTTTTTGTTCTTATCTATGATTAATGATAAGTACATAAATTAGCAAACAAAGGTTATGTTAGGTTAAGGTAACATTTAAATCAAATTTAACAAGACAAACAAATTTCATGAATAAAACATATACAGATAATTAATTTGAAAGTTTGTATCTAAACGACGATTGTCTCAATCAATGAATAGGTAGCGAAAAACTAACCAATTGAGGACTTAGCATTCCTCATCCGCGTCCAGTTCATTAAAACTGAACTGCAAGTAAAAGATTATATAATTATTTGCGCGAACAATCGGGCGCCTGTGCATTGGGAAGTTATAACCATTAAGAGAAAACAATCGCAATTTCTTCCTGTCGTAAATAAACTTCGGCATGAGTAATCATTACTTTGTGTGCACGATATCGAATCGGGCGGAGGCCAAATAGATTGGGACGTGCGTCGCATCCTGACTCTATACGACTCTAGGTATGAACGTTCGCAAAAATCAACCTTAATCCGATCGTAATGAGGTCCATTTTCAATTAACGTGTAACTGAAGATTATTTTAGTTGTACTTCGACAAAATTCGTCTCGATTGTCGCGTATGGTGTAGTTGAATTTTCCGTTTGTAATTATGCCGCTGAAGAACGGAAACGATGTTGCTGCTTGGTAAACTTATCACGGCGCACCTGACCGACGGGTAACGGGTTCGACCCTTTATGGTGTTCGGCGCGACTATATCGCAAGGGAGTTTTTGAAATGTTTAACAATAGGAGGAAAATTTCGATATAGATAGTGTATAAAGTGTTCTAATAGACTAGAGTCTTCTAGGGTTGTTTTTTGTTTCAATTTTACCAACATGATTAACTAATGATTTTTCTTAATATTTTATAAGTAACCAAAAATAGATATAGAGTTTAATTTTGTTAGTATAACATAAGGTTTAGGCTGTGAAAATAAATTTATGGCTAGTCGTAAATTAATTTTAACATCTCGTTTACATTAGCACATACCTACGAGGTCTTTGCATGTCGCGAAATAACCGTTGAATGTAATCGTTCATTTAATCGGATTATCGCAATTTCAAAGCCACCTTTCACTTACGAAACGTCTGGAATCACCTTTATTGAACTCCTTAGCCCATACAATGAATTCCATACATTTTTCCCTTGTTCAATGCTATGGAAAATATTCCCGCATTTTCTCCTGCTATCGAAACTATCTTGGGACCAATTAATATACCACGCTTGTGATAAATTTAAATCCGTAATAGACAGACGAAAATTATGATTACTAAATAATAGTTAAGTATAAAACGGCTAAAACTATAGCTATGTAACGAAAGAATCGATCTCATTAATTTATCGTGTCAAATGTTTGTTGAATTAATGTTGAACATTAGAATACCTAATTTAGTGAACGAGTGTAAAGGTAATTTTATATGCATTGACAAAACCGTTGACCTTAAGGTTGATTTAAGCGAATACATTACGCTTTCATTTATAACAGTTCGAATATTAACTTCTAAATTATTCCTAATTACGTTACTGGGTAACTACGATGGATTTATTATTCCGAATCAATGAAAAATCTCGTAATACTGCATTTGGTCGAGCGTCTCACGGATTTGACCTCGCCCACTCATAATTTTTAAATTTTCTCGAATTCCCTTTAAACAACAAACAAGTGGAACATAATAATTACGGCTATAAAGAGTTTTAAAAATAGTACGCTTGAATTAAACCTAACAAAAATAGGTAGGTACGTTGACTTTCTTTTTTTAAGTATAATGACGAAAAAACGTCGTATATCTGTAAGGGTTTATTAAATTAACAAGATCTGATTTATATTTCCTGATGTTATAGTAATTAGTACAATATTTCGAAGGGATTTTATTTGACATTGTGTACGATAATTACCAATTTCTGTTCTTACGAAAATAATGAATTATAAATGGCTTCATATTTTTATTCAAAAATATAACAGTTTTAATATTGATATTGCTATAGTAACTTAGGCATGTCCGTTACTTGAATTACGAGATTTCATTTGAAAATAAACCATACCTAATAGAATAAATGTGAAAGTGTCTGTTACGCTTTCCCGCTTAAATTGCTGAAGCCATTCTGATTAATTTTGATAGTTTTAGATTTGACCTTAAAAGATTATAGGCTATTCATATTTAGGAATAGAGTTAAAGGGGTAAAAATGGAGAGAATTTTATATGTAAGTTCTAATACATTTTTATCCCTAAATGTAGATGAAATATCTAGGCGACGCTAGTATCTTAAATCGACAAAATAGAAATTATAGAAAAACCTCTTATTGAGCCCGGAGGTTACCAACAATAAGTACCGTATAAACAAAATATTTAAGCCTTCTAATATAAAAATCTACAAATTTAATAACATAATTACACGTCATTTTATGTTACAATCGTACTGTGGACGAGGCGATAGATCAGATAAAGAGCACCTGCTTTTTGATCGCATTAAAAAACTGCCTATTACACCATTATAAGAGCTATCACACCCTAAAATTTAAATTAGTGTCTTATGATGGCTGCTATTACTACTTTTAAACACATAAAACAAGCGTTTAGTAGTGTAGTTCATGTTTCTCCTCGTGTAGTAAGAACGTGGTCTATGAGTAGACTTGACTATTATTCATATGCGATTTCTTCTGAATACCAAAATCATATTTTGGCGAACAGACATCTACATCCTGAGGTCTGATCGGATGAACTTTATCCCAGACCTAAACAGGTAATTATAAATTTCGAAAGGTTCGTGGGTCTGGCGATGTTGATATTTATATTAAACAAGTAAGGTTATATGTAGCATTGTACCAGCTAGATGTATCCGGCGGTATCACTGCCATATTATTTATCTATGTGAATTAACAAAGTAATTTCTAACTGAGATTTAATACTTATAATGTTCTTAATAATCCTACTCCATGCCTTTTTAGAGGTATTTTTAAAAACTAATATGCATTTTTTTTTCTACTATCGAGTCCATCTCAGCTCGTCTGTCGATTAATAAATAATATATTATAAAGAAATAAAATTAAAAAATATATGTTACGCTGACTCAGCAAACGTCGTTTAGTCACACAAATGTATCAAAATATATCTTAAAAATTTGGAGTATCTATTTCTATATGGTGTAACGTAAAAAAATTAAAACAATTTTTTTGTTTAAAATATTAAAAAAAATGTATGGGTCGACCACCCTTAACATTTCGAGGGATGAAAAATCAGATCTACTGAATATGTGTATAAAATTTCATAAGAATCGGTCGAGCCGTTTCGGAGGTGCATGGGAACTAACAATGTGACACGAGAATTTTATATATTAGATTTCGCTGTTATAAGATCGATATATATATGCATTAAAAAAAAGTGTTCCATTGATATAACAAACAGATAAACATTTATTTATATAGATAATATTAATGTTATAAAACGATAAAAGCGAGCGGCGGCCATTTTAGTAATATAATATTTACTTAAATCTAATTTAAATAGATGTTTTTCTGTCAAAAATGTCCTTGAAAGCCGTTTGTTCGATGGCAAACATTCAAACTACGCTCGTACCTCATATCGAATACATAAGCATTGATCATTTATGATTATGCTCTTTTGATTGAACAAATTTATTTCGTTGTTTAGAAGATTGCCAGGTGACTTTGGACCTTATTTGAAGACTTCATATGAATTTAGTTTTGAAATTTAACAAATTATTTTCCAAGTAAATATATGAAGCTTTAGCTTGGTAATTATTATTCAGATTAAACGAGGGATATATTGCAATACGAGCTGTTGTTGACGTATTTTAATTTCTGTAAATCAATATGAGAGTAATTCCATATAATTCAACTAATATTTCTTGCTATCAATATAATTTAAAAGCACAATTATTTTGTTTAACATTGTAAAAATATCGAAAAATAATACATATTACAATTATGAAACAATAATTAAAATATAGTTACGTAAAAATCTATTAAAGATTTAATAAAAAGTTTTCTTAACCAAAAAAGCTCTTGAAACAACACTCGTTGTTGTCAAGAAGTTGAAATAACAAATAATTATTATGATTTGCTCTACTGCTTCAGACACATAAATTAAATAATTAAATATAATGTGTGAAGTGGCATATTATCAATATTCATTTGTTTACTTAATTATAGCAATTGCCACTATCTATTTAATAAATTCTATAATATTAATAGCAGTGAGCCGCGGTTTCGCCCGCGTAAATATGCTCTTCCAGAGACAAATATATTATTAAGAACCTCGTCAAAATAAATTAAGAAATTTAGGTAGGAAACCGTAAGAAACAAACTGATATTCGCTTTTAAACAATTCATATATCAATCCGTAACGAACAGACAGACAAAAGTGTTAATAATGTGTAAATTA
Source organism: Hebomoia glaucippe (assembly GCA_025727935.1). Classification (NCBI taxonomy): domain Eukaryota; kingdom Metazoa; phylum Arthropoda; class Insecta; order Lepidoptera; family Pieridae; genus Hebomoia; species Hebomoia glaucippe. The sequence goes on along the minus strand of JAOSYY010000008.1, from coordinate 4,066,978 downwards.
AATATTAAAAAAGCTTTTCTCTAGAAAAGAACTATTCTATTCATTACTTCAAAAGTGTCATTATCAGAATTATTACGAAGAAACCTTATGCATATTCTTGGATATAAATTAAGTTGAATTTAATCTATATTAATTTAACCGACGTCAATGCTGCAACGCTGCAATTAAAAACATATAAATCATGTTTCACCCACACCAATGCATTTGTACATTAACCGGATAAAGCATTGGATTCCATGTTAAGCTTTATAACTTAGTTAAGCATTGACTTATGAAAAGTAACACCTTCATATACAAGTAAAAGTAATAAACTACAAATATTGCTGCTATAATTTAAATTATCATATTTTTATGGCGGACGAGATGTTAGCGCTTAAGTCAAATGATATTTAAGCATCGAACTATGTTAATTTTTTATGACAATTTTTTAGCGATAGGAAGGCAAATAAACATACAGTTCACCGATACTACATTAAACACCTCTGCTAGATTACCGTCGCCTTTGACACCTCCAAGATCAACAGATCTAGAAGACGCGTTGCCAACTTTAAGGCCTTAGCCAAATAATATCATGTGTAATTTTTAATGACGTTCTGCTGTCGGCCTGATTTATTTGAATTAACAGTGAATTCACGGCAGAGACCGTGCCTGTGCATTCTGATGCGGGTGTTTTAAATTCCATAATATAATTTCACTAAGTTAATATTGTAATCCATTTAGCATCTATAGACGAAGAAAACTGGCCCGAAGCCGTGACTGTAGACAGACCATTCACGTTCACGTCTGTTTATGGATCTTCACGGCACAAGTGTAATGCCATCGTCGATCTATTTACTTATGTTTTAAGCATTCGCATATTCATTTATAAAAGTAGAATGATGTTTAGTTAAAGAATGGCGGTTTGTCAAACAGATTGCTTTTAATTTTGTGATTTACTGATTCTTTCCAAAGATTTGATACTCTAAATTTTAATTAAACGTGCAAATATTATGCTTATAGATACTAGAAATTATAATATAACTATATTGCGACAGAAATAAATTCGGTTAAGTATGATAGAAAATTCATCAGATTTAATGTATTAGAAGCCAATAACAATAAGATAAACTAAACAATTGTATCTCGTCTATTAAGCGATTTCCAGATCCGTGTAAAAAGAAGGCGTATAATGACAATTTTACGTGGGAGGAGGAAATCTGCCCATAATGAAGTTGATAAAGTAACGGTACTATTATTAATCTTTCTCTCAACTCCAAGAGTTTCATTAACACCAACACGCCTATGTTTTTACCGACACATATTAATGGCCGTTCTGTAATAGAAAAATCATGTTTCAAATTGATATAAATTGCTAATTATAACAAGTGTTTTGGCTCGGTGATTTTTAAACAAAAACACATCAAGAATGCTGCGAATACTATCGATGGTAATTTCTGAGTTAATTTTTAAGCAAAAACTGAGTAGAGGCGCTAAACTAATTACATGAATCAATAAAAGTGACAAAAATGGTTAGCTGCCTCCGTATTAGAACATTACTGGTTTTTATATGATAGCCAAGATTGGCATACACCAAAATTAAATGAACTGGCTCGAGTGAGAACGCCATGAATTAATTATCATTTTCTAGAAATGCTCAGTTCAGGTTGAAAACAATGTCAATGTTGAAGATTTTTAGTGCTTTTTCGGATTCTGAGAGTTGTAAATTAAACTTTTATTTACTTGTCTATAGATAAATATATTATGGACATTGTGTTACGTCCGTCTGTTTTTTTCCTTAAATTTCGAAACGACTGATTTTTTTTACAATAATAACTTAGGCTAAATTTATTTCATTATCATTCTATGTACTTAATATATACCGTGGTTGAAATTTTTGTTAGTTTTTGCGATATCATATCGTTCAACTTAATTCAATAGAACTGTCAATCGCTTGCTTTTGTGTGAATATTATAAGCGTATAAATACCATTTTTCGAATACTCTAAATAAAAAATAAAACCGGCAACAGAACGTCATTATAAAAATAATAAATATTAATTGGATCAAGGGACAGATGCAAAAGCCAGTACTCCTGGACACAGGACGTATTGTCAGAAGGTTTCTTTATCTCCGGCCCTAACCATCGGTAGGTTGGACCAATCTCCGCTGCTGGTGGTTTTAAAGATTAGTTTTTTTATACTATTTTTATTTTTGTATTTTACTTTTATATCCATTTTATAAAAAACATAGTTGAGAAATTAAATATATGAGAAAATATAAATAATGTAACATGGTTTAGGTCTTAAGCTTGGCAACGCGTTTCCCTGATCTACTGTGTCCTCATGGGCCCTTAACACCAGGTGATCTGTATGCTCGTTTGCCTTGCTAAGGTATAAAACAACACAATGCATGTTTATTGTAGCCGGGAGCCTTTTTTTAATAATTTTAATACTTGATAAAAAGTTGGCCCTGTTTGTTAACTTTCTTCATGACCAGACGTTCTAGATTAAAACTACACGATAACAATAGAAAGGGTATATTGAAAGGGTAAACAGAAGTGTATTTCTTTGCCCCACTAGATTCAAACAATGACGAATCTGAAATCTGAGAGTATAAGATCTTAAGAATTATTTATGTGGTTTGAGTGAGATCTGACTCTTGTGTTAAGAAAAAATTGTCTAAAAAAAAGAAATTGTTAATCTGCTATCATCGCTTTGTCTAAAAAATTGTCCATATAATAAGTGTCTTGATTGTATCTAGATATACAACCACGTTTTTCTTGAACGTTTGAAATAAAAAACTGTTTTTATTTATTATTAGTGACCTTCCATCGTGCTTTGACCATTGGGATCTATAGAATGTATTCCAAAGATCTATTAAGTAATGAAATAATGTTGATACAGCCGTTCTCAATTATAACTTGTTGGACAACAAATCCAAAGCATAACCAATGACCGCGATAAAGTTGTGCGGTATAAAAATGTTAATTTGCATATAGTATTGAATGTTCTAAATAAGCTTATCTATGCTTTAGTACGTGAAGCGAAAATTTGTTACCCATATGAATTTTATGTATTGAGAAGTATATATAACATTTGGCGTTGTGAAAGTTTTATGAAAAAGTACAAAATTGAAGTAAAACATTGACTGATTTGTTTTTTATATCATAAAAGTAGACGAGCATACAGTCTAGCTGGTGTTAAGTCATTTCGCCCATGGACCTTAAGATCTTAGCCATATTACATCAGTTATTAAAAATATATTCAGTAATTGAAAATGTATGTATAAAAATTTGTATGTATACATTTTAAACACTTTTATGATTTATGTGTTAAAAAACTCTAACAATTCCAAATGGACAAGTAATTTTTATTATTATATTTCGTCTGTTTATTTGTATTTTGAAGATTTTTTGACTTCATTATATCTTTCTTGTTTTCTTACGTGCTGTATATATTTAATTTAATAAGTAAACCTTAAGCTTTATAACTGAGAAATAGATTTGAAATATCTCAAGGAATAATATAATTAATTAATTATTCCAATTAAAGATATCAATATTTTATATACCAAAATAAACATACATAAAATGTACGTTTAAAGATTTTTTTATCTGATTCGTTATCTAGCCTTCGATTTTATTTTAAATCAACGATAAATCCTGAGCTACTCGAATTTTATAACAAGTAGCATTTCCATGTAATGATGTGATAATTACAATTTAATTAAAATTTTAATACATTGTCCTAAATATCGGGCCATCGGAGGCGCGATAATTTTTGACGTTTACTTACGACGTATGTTCATTGAAACACGCCTTTTGCACTGATAACATGAACATAGTATTTGTTGATTTTATTTTAAACTAGCAGCGCTCTACAGTCCCAACTGTGTCGATTTTTGTATATGATGGTGATGAAATCAAAGTGGTCTAAGTTTATCTCTTAAACATTAGCACGCCTCTAAGAGTATCGTATATCGAAACCGACCTAACACATTCAGACAGACAGACAATTTTTTTACTAATTATCTCTGATATATGCGTTAGTATTTAGATTATGTAACATTTTGATATTACGAACAGATATATTGAAAATATACTTAGATATATATACTCAAATATATACATATCTAATCTTTAAGGTATTACACCACAATTAATGGAATAATCGATATTCCGACAGCTGACAATTCTTATAACGTACTTCCAAGACCACCATAATTTTATTCATACATTTATATGTAGATTTTCTTTGCTTATTTCTATTGGCAGGAGCTATGTGTGTTTATAAGGTGCAAGATTTTTCTCTTAGTTCAATTTTAGGTAGCCACCGTATCATTAAAATATTTAATTTAAAATGTCTACAGCCTATTTTTAATTTCTCTAATGAAGAAGTAAAGTTATACTTATATTTTTCAATATTTTACAGGCCACTTTAGATCTGTGTAGATTAATTTTGATCTTAACCCTTCTAAACTGCTAAATTAATTTCAACATTGATGACAAAGCCTTCAATATTGCAAGCCGAGATACTCGTAGGTCACTTGAATGATTCAGGAAATTGCGACCGACCAATTGCTTATCACCTTTTCAGCGGCAAGTCGGCTTCCTACAAACGATCCATCATATCAATTGAATTACTAATTACAAATGAAATAATTACCGCCACTATAATGAAAATCGATATAGACCGCCTTAGAAGCGATAAGACGCCATGTTCTACGCTTGCCGTCAAGTCTAGATAATCTATAACAACATTCATATCTAATAAACCCGTGTTCTGTAACCTTTACAAGACGCCGCTATCAGTTCGAATAAGAATCATATTCCTTAGACGCGTACACCCTTCAAGTTTACATCGGAAAAATACCGTCGACCCTCTAGAGCGAGACTCGCAAAAGTTCGCAAAAAATGCGGAACAAAATTTCGTAAATTCACAATTCAGTTATATCTGCTGCACGAAGAGGGAATAAAAAAATCAGAGGTTTTCGGAATTGGAAGCGTCAAAGACTGAAGCGGGCAGATTGCTCTCTTTTTCAGATTTTCCCGTGTGTAACGCTAAAATGCATTTGACTATAGTCTAGGAGCAGACCGTCCAGTAACACAGCCAGTTAAAAATTAATTATGCCGGCTCTAAACAGCGCTCTCCGGTGTGAATTGGGAAATGAATTTTAGATAAAGCGAGTCCATTGCTTTCGATTAAATTCGTTCGTATCAAGAGACTAACCGTCTGTATTTAATTTAATTATTTTTGGAAATAATCTCAACGGCGCAATTTTGCTCACAGGTTAGGAAACCATGAAACTAGAATATTAAACAATAATAAATAAGCCAGTTTAAAATTTATAACAGTATTTAGTAATAATAGCGCAGTACATTTATTTATTGTTAGATTTTTTAGGAATAACCTCATGATCGTTACATATTAAAACTACACAAGGAATATTCTTAAAGATCAGCTAATCAAAGATAAAGTCAATCTGCCTTCAACCACAATTCAATGTTGAGTTAAATCATAAAATTTGCACGTTACAAGTTAATCTCCCTATTT